>JAEANM010009391.1:0-16394 GCA_017656035.1 Myanophis thanlyinensis
CTTTTCATTGGGCTGGTTCCTGCTAGTAACTAGTTCGGCGGGCCGGATTAAAAAGCCCAACGGGCCGGATGTGGCCCCCAGGCCGTAGTTTGCCCATGTCTGGGCTAGATGGTATTTTTATGGGAGCCCATTGGTCCTTTCCCAAATCTGTAGGTGATACTGGGGAATTGAAAAATAAAT
The DNA here is from genome assembly GCA_017656035.1 of Myanophis thanlyinensis. Lineage (NCBI taxonomy): Eukaryota > Metazoa > Chordata > Lepidosauria > Squamata > Homalopsidae > Myanophis > Myanophis thanlyinensis. The sequence goes on from JAEANM010009391.1 coordinate 181, forward strand.
CAAGAAGAAAATAGCGATAAATGATTTCCATATTTTCTGTAAAAACATAGTCACAAATGGAGTTAACTAGAGGAAGCAGTTTATGGACGCTGAAAAATTATCTGGTTCATTGAATTCATTGGCAGACTTTGTGAAAAGGAGCAAATCTTTTATTCACTCAGATGCTATGAAGAATCCCTATATTATTACATGACTGACATAAAATATCAAGATGATCAATACTCTGTTTTTAATGACTTACTAGGTCCCTCTTCCCAGGTCTTGAAGGAAGATTACTTGCTGATAACCTGAAGCCTCAAGTTTTATCTGCTTTAAAAGAAGCTTCAAAAAGTAGAGGTAATATATGTATATCTTGTAATTTTTTTAAAAAAACGAACAGACGCACAAGTAGTATCATGTGATAAAGTTACAAAGAATGTTACTATAAAAGATACAACTAAAAAGGAATATAATGAAAAGGAAATCACTTTATGTATCTCTATCACTTGATAATCAACTATTCTTGTTCACAATAGCAATATAATTGGCTTATAATGAAATGAAAACCATGCTCTGTCTGTAAAAATGAAACCAGCTAGAAAGATGAGGGTGACAGAAACCACAACATGAATTGATTAAAGGCAAAACAATATAAAGTGCAATTGCACCAGAGAAGGTCTAGTTACATAATCTATTTTAAATTACCAGTTCAGATTTATAGTTCTAATGGTCCCCTAATAAAAGTCCTGTTTTCTTGGTACAGAAGATTCTGATAATTACCGTTGTTTGAACATTCACCTGGGAAACATTTCTGTTTATTCTGGTTGATACAAATTCATATATTGCAGGGAAACCCCCCCCTAACAAATCGTATTTTCATAATGCCAAAACAGCATACAGACTGAATACCACTTACTTTGATTTGTTTGGCACTTTAGATCCTACAATCAGTATATGCCATTATTATAACTCCAAATAGAAAATGAAACTTTCTTTCCTGAAAATGCATTTTATTGTATTTTAGCCCAACAGCTTCTCTGGGGAGTTAAAGGTAGGAAGGTTGTATGAATGACTGCTGAATTGAAATCTAACATTTGTGTGTGTTGGTTTACTGAATATTCTGCTCGTATTGAATGTCAGATTCCATGCCGGTTGACTTATGCTTTTCAAAATTTAATTGATTAACTCTACTTAAAGCATCTTTGAAAAATAATTGATAACATTAACTTGACATGCTTACAGGTGTTCAAAATTGCATTATTAAATATATATGATCCATGTTTTATATACATTCATAATGAGCAAAATTGGAATAATTTTTGAGTGTACTTTTTGGACTTTTATAAGATGGATACAAATTGAGCTAATAAAATTGAGGATTTCATCTTAATTTTTAGAAGAGATGCAGATGAAACAATAAAAAATGAAGTGTATGTATGTGTGTATATTGTCATATACATTTCAGGTTCTGTAGGAAATATATGGTTCCTTGATATTCAGAGGTCAGCAGTATAAAAAGTAACATGATTTTATTCATGACAGCCATTATAAATGGTTTAAATATGGCACTTAAAATTTAGTCATGAATAGGTTTGATATTGCTGTTTATAATTCTTTCATTTTGAAAGTTAGATTAGCACTAAAAGTGTATCTGCTGAATTTTTTGTAGTTTTGGTAATTGTGAAAATTAATAGTTTACAACAGTATGAATCACCATTTTATAACAATCAGATTTTTAAGCATTGCATTGAAAATCATGGTAGAGTTGTGCATAGATATCTGTTTGCTTGCTTGCTTGGATTTGATAGTTGTATGAGTAAATCAAATAATCACAATATCACATAGACATTTGGGAATTGCTTATAAGAGAAACTCCATTCTTTCCTGGACCTTAGTTCTGCTGTGATTGGAAATAGTCCTTCAGGACATGAAACCTAATTAGAATATATTGTTGAGATGCATATCTAAGTAAACATTGATAGAATTCCATTATTTAAAATTTGCACTCTGTTAAACTTTCCAGATTAATGTAAGGACAAAGTAGGCAGATCAAAGAAGAACAGTAAAAACTTGGAAAGTGCAGTGGCAGAAAAGGTATCTTACGTACTCTGTTATCTGTTAACTTGAACAAAATAGAATGAATTGTGAAGGCATCAGGAGTCTGTATGTGCCAGCAGTTGCCATTTTTTCATGCTATAAAAAGATACATGACTAAACAGTGAGTGATTTATTTGATGAAAAAGGAGCATGAATATTTTGTTAGAGCCAAGCATATTATTACATGCCATTTTGTAGTTACAATAACTGTATAACAATATTTGTAATTACAATAGCTACTGATCTCTCTTGGGTTTCTAGCATGCAAGATATAGATACTCTACTTCTTCCTAGTATAGAAGGCTACCTGGGTGCTGTTTTTGTCGTTTGTTTGCTTTTTTGGGGGGGAGGAAACACCACAAAGAAAGAACATTCTTTGCTTTTGTTTTGATTTATTTTTTAAAAAGATTTCCAAATTATTTTTCAGTATCACTAGCTTTTTTGTTTGTTTTGTTTCATTTCAGGAAGACAGTGCACTCAGTTGCAACTTCTAAATCCCGAGCGATTTGCACGGCTCATCAAAGAAGTTATGAATACTTTATGGCCCAGTTCAGAGATTGCAGTGCAGTGGTTTCCTACTTCCGATAAGGATCACCCGCCGGTTTCATGGCTCAAAATGGTATGGAAGAATTTGTATATACATTTCTCTGAAGACTTGTCTCTATTTGATGACCTACCACTTATTCCGAAGACATTGCTAGATGAAGAAGATGCAATGGATCTTATAAGATTAAGAGCTCCATCGCCAATTATTCTAGATGATGGATCTGAAATGCAGCTTCCGGAATTTTTACCTGAGATAATTGAGCAACTTAGTGGGATCGTTCTTAAGAAACTTGACCCCTCTGTTCAACATCCACTTTTAAAGAAATATATACATCCCCCGTCTCCACATATAGTTTTACAGATAGCGGAAAAACTTCCCTTACAGAAATTGATAAACCAGGTTACCGCGTTGCCCACGTCACACAAAAATGCACTCAGAAGCTTCCTTGCTAGTTTAACTGATGTTACTGAAAAAGAGAAGAGAGTCATTAATGAGCTAATCATATTTAGGAAAATTGAGCAACCACTTGATGAAGGCAGTGCTTTTACTGCTCTGAAAGTGTGTAAGGTACTGCATCACAATGCCAAACTTCCACCAGACGTAAAATTCTCTGTTTCACTGGTTGACAGCAGTGACGAAGCCACCATTCGTTTAGTAAACATACTGAAAGCAGAACAATTGAAAACCACTGACTGCATAAAATTTATTTTAAAAGATATGCAGAACGATTTTTATTCTACCGATGAAGCGATAAAAATTATGCTATGGATTCTAGAAAATTTGACTTTCCTCAGAAATGAAAACGCAGAGGTGCTGGATTGGTTGAAACCATTAAAATTTATTAAAATTTCAGAGGAAAAAACTGTGTCTGCCAGGGAACTTTTTGATCCTGAGGTGGAGGTATTACAGCACCTGTTTTATGGGGAAGAAGAGCTCTGCTTCCCCCCTGCAATTTTTAAAACTTCTCCAGATATTCTACACGCTCTGAGATTAATAGGCCTAAAATCTGAGAACAGTTTAGAAGAGAAAGATATTTTATGTGTAGCCCACAAAATTGAAAAGTTGAAAGACTGTGCTAGTACAAGTCAGGATGCACTGATACAAAAATCCAGAACTTTGTTAATGATTTTGAACAGACGTTCACTTCTGCATTCACTTGAAACAAAAGCCACACTGAAAAAAATTAAATGGGTTCCAGCTTGCAAACAAAGGCCTCCAAATTACCCAAGTTCATTAATTTGGAAAGGTGATCATTGCTATTTGTGTTCACCACCAGAAATGTGTGATATATCCCAAGCAACTTTAATAGGTTCTTCTGTTCCCCTTGTAGAAAGTGTCCAACCTAGTATTGAAAAAGCCTTAGGGATCACCATCAAACCTACTATCAAGTCAGTGTTAAAGCACTTTAAAGTAGTAGTGGACTGGCACAGTTCCAAGAAATTTAGTGACGAAGATTACTATCAGTTTCAGCAAATCTTACTTGAGATTTATGGTTTTATGCACGATCATTTAAGTGAGGGAAAAGAAGCTTTTAAGGCCTTGAAATTTCCCTGGGTCTGGACTGGTAAAACATTTTGCTCACTATCTCAAGCAGTAATAAAATCACCACCTGATCTTGATCTCCAACCATATCTTCATAGCGTGCCAAAAACCATGGCTAAGTTCCATCAGTTGTTCATCAGTTGTGGGTCAATTGAAGAACTGACCCCAGATCATGTCTCCATGGTAATTCAAAAAATATATCTCAAAAGCGAACAGTCTCTTACTGAAGAAAAGAGTAAGCAAAACCTTCACATTATGTTAAATATTATACGATGGCTGTACAGTAGCCAGATTCCAGCCAGTTTAAATACACCTGTTCCACTATATTGTAGCAAAAAGCCTTTTAAACTTACGATGAAGCCAATCCATGAATGCTGCTACTGTGATATCAAAGTGGATGACTTAAATGATTTGCTTGATGATGCTATGGAGCCAATAATTTTAGTTCATGAAGATATTCCCATGAAAACTGCAGAATGGTTAAATGTGCCATGTCTCAGTACTAGGTTGATTAATCCAGAAAATATGGGGTTTGAACAATCAGGCCAACGAGAACCCCTCACAGTAAGAATTAAAAACATTTTGGAGGAATACCCTTCTGTGTCTGATATCTTCAAAGAGCTGCTTCAGAATGCCGATGATGCTGATGCAACACAGTGCAATTTTTTGATTGACATGAGAAGGAATAATGACATTAGAGAAAATCTTTTGGATCCAGGAATGGCGGCTTGTCATGGACCAGCTTTGTGGTCCTTCAACAATTCTGAATTTTCAGACTCGGACTTTTTAAATATAACACGGTTAGGCGAGTCCCTAAAAAGAGCAGAGATTGACAAAGTTGGAAAGTTTGGTTTGGGATTTAATTCCGTTTATCATATCACTGACATTCCCATCATCATGAGCAGAGAATTTATGATCATGTTTGATCCAAACATCAACCATCTCAGTAAACATATACGCGATAAATCTAACCCTGGGATCAAGATAAATTGGAAAAAACAGCAGAAGAGACTTAGAAAGTTTCCTAATCAGTTTAAGACATTCATAGGTGTATTTGATTGTCAGCTACCTTTGACTGTGGAGGCACCTTACAGTTATAAAGGGACCCTTTTCAGACTCTCCTTTAGAACTCAGCAGGAAGCTAAAGTAAGTGAAGTCAGCGCTACCTGTTACAACACTGCAGATATTTATTCTCTTGTGGACGAGTTTAGCATTTGTGGGCATAGGCTGATCATCTTTACTCAGTGTGTGAACTCAATGGTCTTGAAATATTTGAAGGCTGAAGAAGCCAATCCTGAGGTGGCTCAAGACACTGTGACTATTAAAAAGAATCTATGTCCATCCAAAGCAATTACTACTCCTTTTACAAGTGTTCTAAAGGAAGCTGCTAAACTCATGAAAATTTGCAGTAGTAGCACAAAAAAACTCCCCACTGAATCGCCAAAATCTTCGTGCATATTACAAATAACTGTAGAAGAATTTCACCATGTATTTAGACGTATTGCTGATTTGCACTCCCCAGTTTTTAGAGGGCCGGAAGACGACACTGTTTCGTTCTTTGAAATGGCTAAAACTGGACAAACCAAGAGGCCCACGGATGAACTGCCGCAAAAAACAGTAGATTCTACTACATGGCTTCTCTGTGCTTGCATGGATACCGGAGAAGCCTTGAAATTCTCATTACATGAAAGTGGACGAAGGCTAGGACTTGTCCCGTGTGGTTCAGTAGGAGTTATGTTGTGTGAAAGACAGGATCAAAAATGGACAGTGAAATCCAATTTCTGCAACTTAGGAGAAGTATTTTGCTATTTACCTCTTCGAATTAAAACAGGCCTACCTGTTCATATCAATGGTTCCTTTGCCATTACCTCAAATCGAAAAGAAATATGGAAAACAGACACAAAAGGAAGGTGGAATACTGTATTTATGCGACACGTTATAGTAAAGGCCTATTTGGAAGCTGTGGTAGTTTTACGCAACATGGCTATATCTGGTGAGCTGGAAGATTACAATTGCTTTGCAGTGTGGCCTGATCCTGATTCAGTACATGATGATTTTTCAGTGATATGTCAGGGATTTTATGAAGAAATAGCCCACCCAAAAGGCAAAGAAGGAATCAGAGTATTCTCTGATGGCTCATCTTGGGTGTCAGTGAAGAATGTCAGGTTCTTGGATGACTCTTTGTTGAAACGTCCAGATATAGGAGCTGCAGCTTTCAAGATTTTTCTTAAATACCTTAAAAAAACAGGTTCAAAGAATCTTTGTGCTGTGGATCTTCCTTCTTGGGTCAAAACAGGCTTTGAAGAAGCAGAGTGTAAGCAAGTGTTACTAGAGAATACTTTTTCAGAGAAACAATTTTTTTCTGAGGTATTTTTTCCAAATATTCAAGAAATTGAGGCAGAGCTTCGTGATCCTTTAATGCACTATGTACTGAATGAGAAAATTAGTGAATTTTCAGAAATACTTTGTATTACTGCATGCATTCCTTGTTCGCTAATTGAACATCCTCTGGTGGTACCTTCCAGACTGATCCATCCTGAAGGTCGAGTTGCAAAACTTTATGTTAAAGAAGATGGAAGATTTCCTCATGGAACTAGCCAAGATTATCTTAATCCAGTAATTCTGGTCAAATTGGTTCAGTTAGGCATGGCTAAAGATGATATTTTGTGGGAAGACTTGTTAGAACGTGCAAATTCTGTGGCAGAAATCAACAGGACTGATCATGCAGGAGCGTGCCAGAGAAGCAGTATACTATTAAATCTCATAGATGAAAAACTTAAAAACAAAGATCCAAGAGCTAAAGATTTTGCTGAAAAATTTCAAACAATACCATTCCTCCCATTTCTCACAAAACCTGTAGGCTTCTCCTTACAATGGAAGGGCTCTGATTTTGAACCTGAAACTATGTTTTCTGCGATGGATCTTTACACAGTTGATTACCAAGATATACTTTGTCTACTAAAACCCATACTTAATGAAAATTCTCATTCCTTTAAAGGATGTGGGACTATTCCCTTGGCTGTTAAAGGATTTTTAGGATTGCTTAAGAAACCGACTGTGTCTATGGTTATTCAGCAATTAAAAGAAGTCGCAAAATGTTTCGATGGAATTACTTTGTATCAGGAAAATATCACCAATGCTTGCTATAAATATCTCCATGAAGCACTACTACAAAATGGAACCACAAAAACAACCATTGTTGAGGAATTGAAAAATTACAGTTTTGTTCTAGTTGAAAATGGTTATGTTGACTCCACAAAGGTAGCTTTTCATCTTAATTTTGAGGCAGCACCCTATCTTCACCAGCTGCCTAATAAGTACAGAAATAATTTTCGTGAACTCTTTGAAAGTGTAGGAGTACGTCATGCTTTTATGGTGGAAGATTTTGCTCTAGTTCTTGAAGCGATTGATCAGGAAAGAGGAGGTAATCCACTCAAAGAAGCAAATTTTCAACTTTGCAGGAGAATCATCAGTGAAGGAATATGGAGTCTTATTAGAGAGAAGAAGCAGGAATTCTGTGAAAAAAAGTATGGAGAAATTTTGTTACCGGATACTCGCCTTGCCCTTCTGCCAGCCAATTCTTTGTGCTACAATGACTGTCCTTGGATAAAAGTGAAAGATACAACGGTAAAATATTGCCATGCGGACATTCCTAGAGAAGTAGCAGTAAAACTTGGGACAATACCTAAACGACACAAAGCCTTAGAACGGTATGCATCAAATATCTGCTTCACTGCTCCTGGAACTGAGTTTGGCCAGAAAGAAAAATTGACCAGCAGAATTAAAAGTATTCTTAATGCATATCCATCTGAGAAAGAAATGCTGAAAGAGCTCCTTCAGAATGCCGATGATGCAAAAGCTACGGAAGTTTGCTTTGTGTTTGATCCTCGGCAGCATCCAGTTGATAGAATATTTGATGAAAAATGGTCCCCTCTTCAGGGCCCGGCATTGTGTGTCTTCAACAACCAGCCATTTACTGAAGATGATGTTAGAGGGATTCAAAATCTTGGAAAAGGCACTAAAGAAGGCAATCCATGTAAAACCGGTCAATATGGAATAGGGTTCAATTCTGTGTATCATATCACTGATTGTCCTTCTTTCATTTCTGGAAATGATATTCTTTGTATCTTTGATCCTCATGCGAGATATGCTCCAGGGGCAACATCCATTAGTCCTGGACGCATGTTTCGGGACTTGGATGCTGATTTCAGGACCCAGTTCTCTGATGTGTTGGATCTTTATTTAGGAGACCACTTTAAACTAGACAACTGCACGATGTTTAGATTTCCACTTAGAAATGGAGACATGGCAAAAGTTTCTGAAATTTCTACTGTGCCATGCTCTGACAGGATGGTACAGAATCTTCTAGACAAGCTGCGTACAGACGGTGCAGAACTTCTGATGTTTTTGAATCACATGGAGAAAATTTCTATTTGTGAAATAGAGAAAACAACGGGAGCCCTTAATGTGTTATATTCTGTCACTGGCAAAGTAACTGATGGGGATAGATTGAAACGAAAGCAGTTCCATGCTTCTGTAATTGACAGTGTAACAAAGAAGAAACAGCTGAGTGAGATACCTGTGCAGCAGATCACATACACTATGGTTACGGAAGACTCCGAAGGCAACCTTACAACTTGGTTGATCTGCAATAGGTCAGGATTCTCAGACATCGACAAAGTTTCAAAGAGTGTGGTATCAGCACATAAGAATGAAGATATTACACTTTTCCCTCGAGGGGGAGTTGCAGCATGTATTACTCACAACTATAAAAAACCGCACAGGGCATTTTGTTTCTTACCTTTGTCTCTAGAAACTGGGCTTCCTTTTCATGTGAATGGACACTTTGCTCTGGATTCTGCCAGACGAAACCTGTGGCGTGATGACAACGGAGTTGGTGTCCGAAGTGACTGGAATAATAGTTTAATGACAGCACTGATAGCACCAGCCTACGTTGAACTTCTAGTTCAGCTGAAAAAGCGTTACTTCCAGGGAACTGATCCAACCGTGTCAGTTTTACAAAACACGTCTGTGCACACAATGAAAGATACCTTGAAAAAATTTCTGTCGTTCTTTCCAGTTAATAGGCTTGACTTGCAGCCGGATTGGTATTGCTTAGTGAAGGCCGTTTATAGCTGCATTCACGAGGAATCCAAGCGTCTCCTGCCTGTTGTGCGAACGCCAAATGTTGATGGTTCTGATTTGCATTCTGCAATTATCATCACTTGGGTTAATATGTCTACCTCAAACAAAGCCAAGCCATTCTTCGACAATTTGTTGCAAGATGAACTGCAGCACCTCAAAAATGTGGAGTACAACATCACGACTCGCAAGACTGTAGCAGAAAATGTGTACAGACTCAAACACCTTCTCTTAGAAATTGGCTTTAACTTGATTTATAGCTGTGATGAAACTGCAAATCTTTATCACTGTCTTGTGGATGCTGACATTCCTGTGAGCTACGTAACTCCTGCTGATGTTCGATCATTCTTGATGACATTTTCCTCTCCGGATTCTAATTGCCACATTGGAAAGTTGCCGTGTCGTCTTCAACAGACAAATTTAAAACTTTTCCACAGTCTAAAGCTTCTTGTTGATTACTGTTTTAAAGACACAGAAGAAAATGAGATCCAGATTGAAGGATTGCCTCTGCTCATTACGCTTGATAGCGTGTTGCAAGTATTTGATTCAAAACGCCCAAAGTTCTTAACAACTTACCATGAATTGATTCCATCTCGTAAAGATTTGTTTATGAACACCCTTTACTTGCGGTACAGCAATATCTTACTTAATTACAACGTAGCAAAAATATTTGATATCTCCAGTTTTGCTGATTTGTTGTCGTCTGTGTTGCCAAGAGAATACAAAGCAAGAGGGTGTATGAGATGGAAAGAGAACTTTGCAACTGAATCCTGGCTTAAGAATTCATGGCATTTTATTGGTGAATCTGTAAATGACAAAGATGACCAGGAAGAAGCAAAAACAACGTTTGAAAATGTTATTGAGATCCTGAAGGATTGGACGTTGCTTCCAGGCACAAAATTTACTGTCTCCTCCAATCAGCTTGTTGTACCAGATTGCGATGTGTTGCTTCCTCTCAGCCTTATGCACATAGCTCTCTTCCCAAATTCCCAAACAGATAAAGTTTTCCATGCTTTGATGAAAACTGGCTGTATTCAACTTGCCTTGAACAAAATTTGCTCCAAAGACAATCCTCTCGTTTCCCTGCTGTCAGGACATACAGCAAACATAGATAACCCTTCAAGCATTTTAAGAGCCATACATTATATGATTCAAACATCAATGTTTAAAACTGAAAAGTTAGCTGAAAATGACTTTGAGGCCCTCTTGATGTATTTCAGTTGCAACCTAAATCACCTGACTTCTGAAGATGACATAAAAGTTTTGAAGTCCCTTCCATGCTACAAATCTATCAGTGGACGATACATTAGCTTATCAAAATGTGGGGCATGCCACGTACTCACCAGGAGCATTCCCTCCATCGAAGTGGATAAATGGACACAGACAGCTTCAGTTGCTTTCCTTGAAGAAAAAATCCACTTGAAAGATCTGTACACTGTGCTAGACTGTGTTCCAGTAGATGACCTTGAAGTTTACTTAAAGCACCTTTTGCCAAAGATTGAAAGCCTTTCTTACGATGCAAAACTAGAACATCTGATTCATTTGAAAAATAGGCTTTCTAGCATTGAGGAGTCGTCAGAAATAAAGGAGCAGCTGTTTGAGAAGTTAGAGAGCTTTTTGATCATCCATGACGCATGTAATAGACTAAAACCTGCAAAACATTTTTATGACAGGACTGTAAAAGTCTTTGAAGTTATGCTTCCTGAAAAACTGTTCATACCTCAAGATTTCTTTAAAAAATTGGAGCAGCTCACAAAACCAAAAAACCGTGCTGCTTTTCTGACATCCTGGGTGGCATTGCTTCGAAACATGGGATTAAAGCATGTTATTTCCCAACCCCAGTTGTTGCAGTTTGCTAAAGAGATCAGCATGAGAGCCAACACTGAAAATTGGACCAAAGATACTCTGCAGAATACAGTTGATGTCCTCCTTCATCATATATTTCAAGAAAGAACTGATTTATTATCTGGAAACTTCCTTAAAGAACTGTCTTTAATTGCGTTCTTGTGTCCGGAACGTGCGCCTGCTGAAATTGTTAGATTTCATCCACAGTATCAAGAAATTAATGGCACGCTTCCTCTTATAAAATTTAGTGGAGCCCAAGTAAACCCTAAATTCAAACAAACAGATGTTTTGCAACTTCTTTGGACTTCATGTCCTATACTTCCAGAAAAAGCCACACCTTTAAGTATCAGAGAACAAGAAGGAAGCAGTCTTGGTCCACAAGAACAACTTGAGCAGGTTTTAACAATGCTTAATGTTAACTTAGATCCTCCTTTAGACAAAGTTATAAATAACTGTAGAAATATATGCAATATAACGACTTTGGATGAAGATATGATAAAAACGAGAGCTAAGGTTCTAAGGAGCATCTATGAATTTCTTAGTACAGAGAAAAAGGAATTCCGGTTTCAGCTTCGAGGTGTTGCTTTTGTGATGGTTGAAGAAGGCTGGAAGTTATTGAAACCTGAGGAAGTAGTAATAAATCTGGAATATGAGTCTGACTTCAAGCCTTATCTGTACAAGCTTCCTTTAGAGCTTGGCACCTTCCACCAACTATTTAAACACCTGGGCACTGAAGATGTCATTTCAACAAAGCAGTATGTGGAGGTTTTGAGTCGCATATTCAAGAACTCTGAGGGAAAACAGCTTGACCCGAATGAGATGCGTACTGTTAAGCGGGTTGTTTCTGGCCTTTTTAAAAGCCTTCAGAACGATTCTGTTAAAGTTAGAAATGACCTTGAGAATGTGCGAGAATTGGCTCTTTATCTTCCAAGCCAGGATGGTAGATTGGTAAAATCAAGCATCTTAGTTTTTGATGATGCACCACATTATAAAAGTAGAATACAAGGAAACATTGGTGTCCAAATGCTGGTTGACCTGAGCCAATGTTACTTAGGGAAAGACCATGGTTTCCACACTAAGCTGATAATGCTGTTCCCTCAGAAGTTGAGGCCTCGCCTCCTCAGTAGTATACTTGAAGAGCAGTTGGATGAAGATTCACCTAAAACGTGTCAATTTGGAGCCCTCTGTTCACTTCAGGGCAGGCTTCAGTTACTACTCTCCTCTGAGCAGTTCATTACAGGACTTATTAGAATCATGAAACATGAAAACGACAACACGTTTTTAGCCAATGAAGAAAAAGCCATAAAACTTTGCAAGACCTTAAGAGAAGGCTTGAAAGTTTCTTGTTTTGAGAAGCTGCAAACAACCTTGAGAGTTAAAGGTTTTGCTCCCATTCCTCACAGTAAAAGTGAAACATTCGCCTTTTTGAAGCGATATGGAAATGCAGTAATACTACTCTACATACAGCATTCTGATAGCAAAGACATAAATTTCCTTTTGGCTTTAGCAATGACACTGAAATCCGCAACTGATAATCTGATTTCTGACACTTCCTATTTAATTGCAATGCTGGGCTGCAATGATATTTACAGAATTAGCGAGAAGCTTGACAGTTTAGGTGTAAAATATGACTCTTCAGAACCATCCAAACTTGAATTACCAATGCCTGGTACGCCTATTCCATCTGAAATCCATTATACTCTTCTCATGGATCCAATGAATGTTTTTTATCCAGGTGAATATGTTGGGTATCTTGTTGATGCTGAAGGGGGCGATATCTATGGATCTTACCATCCAACATACACATACGCCATAATAGTACAAGAGGTAGTAAGAGAAGATGCTGAAAACTCCAGTTTTTTGGGGAAGATTTATCAAATTGACATTGGGTATAGTGAATACAAAATTGTAAGTTCCCTTGATTTATATAAATTTTCAAGACCGGATGAAAGTTCTCAGAGCAAGGACAGTGCCCCATCTACTCCAACAAGTCCTACCGAGTTTCCAGCACATGGACCAAGGACAGTCCCTCCTCTTTTTCCTGGCAGGGAGAGTCATAAATCTTCATCATCTTCTAAACATCATTCTCCCAAAAAGAGTAAGGCAAATTCTCTACCAGAAATTTTAAGGGAGGTTACATCAGTGGTAGAACAAGCCTGGAAGCTTCCGGAATCCGAAAGGAAAAAGATTATAAGAAGGCTTTATCTTAAATGGCATCCGGACAAAAATGCAGACAACCTTGACCTAGCCAACGAGGTTTTCAAGCATTTACAAAATGAGATTAACAGACTAGAAAAGCAGGCATTTATCGATCAAAATGCAGACAGGGCATCCAGGCGGACATTTTCATCCTCAGCTTCTCGATTTCAATCAGACAAATTTTCATTTCAAAGGTTTTATACTTCATGGAATCAAGAAGCCACAAGCCATAAGTCTGAAAGACAACACTCTAGAGAAAAAAGCCATTCCTCTACCGGCCCTTCATATTCGCAGCGATTTTTTGTGCCGCCCACGTTCAAGTCTGTTGGCAATCCCGTTGAAGCACGTAGATGGTTGAGGCAAGCTAGAGCAAATTTTTCAGCTGCCAGAAACGATCTCCATAAAAATGCCAATGAATGGGTCTGCTTTAAATGTTACTTATCCACGAAATTAGCTCTGATTGCTGCTGATTATGCCGTAAGGGGTAAGTCAGATAAAGATGTGAAGCCGACGGCACTAGCACAAAAAATTGAAGAATATAGCCAACAGCTTGAAGGTCTTACAAATGACGTCCACACACTGGAAGCCTATGGAGTGGATAGCTTGAAAACTCGCTATCCAGACCTCCTTCCTTTCCCACAGGTTCCAAATGACAGGTTCACTTCCGAAGTTGCCATGAGAGTGATGGAGTGTACAGCATGTATTATTATAAAACTTGAAAACTTTATACAACAGAAGATATGAACGATGTTAAAAGATATGGTGGATTCATACCATACTTTCACCATTTTTTTTTCAAGCTACTTTTTGGTGGCATGTTATTGTAGGTATGCCATGAATTCAGTCAGATGCCTTGGTTTAACAGGAATGGAAGTCATTTGTTTATCCCCAGAGAAGGTAATTGCTATAGCCGTGATAAGAGTATATTTGAGTTCACTTTTGTTAGCAAAAAGTAAGTTAATATGATAGAATGTAATTTAGTTGCGTAGTTACTGTACGTCAGAGGATACACAGGTTTTAGCAGTTTGTAAATGTAATATATATATTCTGTGTTGATTAGGGCAAAAATAAGTAGTTCTGCAGACGTAGGTAAGTGAATCTGTCCATTATTAGAAAGCAGCAGAGGCTAGCTTTATAGCCGAGAAGTGTTGGGCAGGTGAATAGTCACGAGTTTTTCCATAGCTTATCATGATTAAAATGTTTCCTGCCAAACGTTGTGCCATCCTCTGCTACTTTGCAACATTTCCATGAGAACGTTTATCTCTTTCGCTGAATGCTGTGTTCTGTCTTCAGGCATGCGGAGTTAAGAATATAGAGACTTTGTAAAAAATCTGAGCCTATTAGTATATAGTAGAATATATATTTAAAGATTTGTCGGAGACTGGGCTGTAAAATATGTACACAATAAAATGGTACAATTAACAGGGATAAAGTGCACTTTATACAACCAAAGCGTCGGACCGGTGTTTCTAAATCTTCGCCATTTTCAGATGTGTGGACTTCAATTTCCAGAATTCCCCTTGCTGTCTGGTGAATTTTGGGAGTTGAAGTCCACACATCTGGAAGTGGCCAAGGCTGAGAATAACTGCTTTTGGACTATGGTTAGTAAAATATGCTTGTATGTATTCATCCAACTTTTTCCCAAGAGGTGTCATTTTCAGTGTACTAATGGAAGACTGTGTATATTATTCTTTTTTTAAGAAATTCAAAATTCTATGGAGAAAATTTCTGCTGGAACAGTCTGTATACGTTTGTTTGTTATGGACATTCATTTTATTCCAAATGGAATATGGTTATACCTCTGCTGCATTCTTACATGAAAAGATTATTGTGGACTGCACATCATTCTAATCCTACTTGTTTAATGACTTTTCAACACAATTTTCTGTATAATTTACTTTAGGTGCTTTGGACATGTTCACGTCTTTGGTTGGATGAGAATTACATGTACAGTATATTACATATCACTTTCTGTAGGAATTTTTGAAACTGCACACCAAACCATCTTTCAGACCTTGCCTTGATTTAGCTTTGTGTTTTATTTATTTTTAACGAGTCACCATTAGAAATAATATAAAAATTAATGTATTTTGGTATTCAGTGGGGTATTTTTAAAAAAATACATTTTAAATGGTGCTGCAATGTTACGCTTTTTTTATTTTGTCTCACACAATGGCACATAAAGAAATTTTGAGTTTTTTAGTTCATACGGTTTCTTTTATAAATTGTTATACTTTTGATAATGCCATGTAAATTATTAAATATTTGTAAAACAAACTTGTACCAATAAATCTGTTGTAGTTAGTATTGTATTCCATTATATAATGATTGTAAATTTCACTGATTAGTACACTGAAACTATCATTTCACTTAAAAATGTAATTTGCAAAAAAAAAAAAAGATTATAGAGAAAACAAAATAATAATTGCAATACAGAAGAAAAAAATGGTAGCTCTCAAAACAAATGTAAAAAGGTGTTTGGAAAAATAGCTCAGCAAATTCTAGGCTTTGAAATCGTTAAGGCTTTGATTGAAGAGTCCTGTGATTATTTCCGCTGCTAAGTGCCATAATATAAAATTTAATAATAAAACTCAAAACCTCTTCAGGCTGTGTGCGTGTTGGTTTTTAAATCATTTGTTTTACCAGTAGTGTTCAGGAGAGCACACACCTGCCCACCCCTCACCTCAACACTTTAATTATGAGCGCTATCCACAAAATAGATTGTTTTTGTCTGTAGCAAGAAGGGGCGGAGCTAGCACGGCTATCTTTGGTTTGTGAGTCCGCCGCTCAGTCTGCATCTAGTTGTGCTAGTGGGAGGTTTGTATCGTTGCCCGTTATTTCACAGCAAACGTTTGAAATGTGT
>JAEANM010009392.1:0-16394 GCA_017656035.1 Myanophis thanlyinensis
ACACAGAGAGATGAGAGACAGATAAAGAGAGAAACAGAAAGACAGAGGGGAGAAAGAGAGACAGAGAAATGAGAGATAGACAGAGAAATACCTGTTTCCCATAGAAAAGAAAACACGGAGCCACAAAACCTGGATAGGCATGGCTGGGGGAGTCATGTAACTGGGTGGGAGTGAGTGATTTCGAGCTGGCTATGCCCACTCAGGTTTTATGGCTCCCGGTGTTTTGTTTTCTGTGGGAAACGGGTCCAAATGGCTCTTTGAGTGATTAAAGTTGCAGAAACAGGCAGTCAAGCTATAAGTGCTTGAAGGACCCCATCTCGTTACTGGGAGTCCAGGCACTTCAGCGAGTGGTGCGCTGAATTCATATTAGTGATCCACGGGATTTAAAATTATAAATTTAGTGGTCCCTGAAATCTGAAAGGTTGGTGACCCCTGATTTAAACCACACCACTGTTAGTACAGCCTTTTTTGTTGTTGTTGTTGTTGTTGAAAACCTCTTTTTTGTTCTACTTTTTTTGTTGAAACCATTTAATAAACTGAATTGCACATTATGTAGATTCACTATTGTTTTTATGAAGGTTATGGGAAGCTGGCTGGAAACAGCGCTATTACAAGAACAAATTTGATGTTGACATCAACGATAAGAAGTTTCGGCGTAAAGTTGTACAGTCTTATGTGGAAGGGCTTTGCTGGGTTCTCCGATACTATTATCAGGTATAAACTTTTGGAATTTTTCATTTATTCCCCCAATCTGTCATTATAGAGGATTTTCTATCATCAAACTCCCACCTACTTGGCAATGACAAACTACAGAACTTCTTTATGGTGGTCAAAAAAAATTATATGGAATCAGTAGGAGTGAAATTTCTCTTGAGGAAAACATATTCTTTGCCTTTATATCTTGATATTTCCACTGCAAATATGTAATGCCAGTTCAACCACAGCTTTTGATCAGCATCTTAATAAATTGATTTATGCAGCAAATCAAATTGTTTATTACAGCCATATGGCCAGAAACAATAAGATACCCAATAATATGTGTGTCAGTTCCAATGGAGGAAAAAAGATTTGAATGAAACATTAAAGAGTGCAGAAACAAAGTGGTTCTGTTAATTCATCTGTAACTAAAATTGTTTCCCAAGAGGTGATTACATGACTTTAATAGAGGCAGTCTTAAGATATTTTGAACATCAGCCTAGACAAATTGGCAAAATCATTATTCTTAGTAGATATTGAATTATGTTGTATAAGTATAGGATTAATAACATTTACATTTTAGTATAAGAGCTATCTATATATATTTTAATTGATTGAAATTGCTATGTGTAATTTTACCCATTTGCTATGTTGATAAGAACTTTAAAGCTTAATTTTTATGCATACATATTTTTTAGACTTAATTACAGTTAATATTTTGCATTGGATTTTCATTACGATGATAATAATGTAAAATAACTTGCTGGAGAGAGCAAGGTTTACAGCTACCATTTTATAGATGCATTTTAATATCAGTAGCCTAGTGCTTCAAGGTTTTTTTTTAATGTATGTATTTGGTTGCTTAAACCTTCCTCTGTAATAATTCAATTAGATTAATTAAGGGTTACCATTATTTAATAGTTAAATGCAGAAAGAAGATTCCTGAATCTTCTTTGATTTAAATTCTTCTTTCATTTTCCAAACTAGGGATGCGCTTCCTGGAAATGGTATTATCCTTTCCACTATGCACCATTTGCTTCAGATTTTGAAGGTATTGCAGACATGGTCTCAGATTTTGAGAAAGGAACCAAACCAGTAAGATTTATTACTTCTGTTTATAATTCATCTTAATGACTAAAATTTTAAACAGATTTTGAGAAAGGAACCAAATCAGTAAGAGTCATTACTTCTTTTTATAATTCATCTTAGTAACTAAAGATTTTAAAATTTGAACAGTTACTACTATCTACTTTTCTTTTTACAGTTCAGACCTCTTGAACAACTGATGGGAGTCTTCCCAGCAGCCAGTGGTAATTTCCTCCCATCAACATGGCGGAAACTTATGACTGATCCAGTAAGAAAATTAAAGAATCTTTATTTGTTTGAATATTCATGTTAATATTCTCTCAATTACTTCACTAGTTGTCTGAAATACAGAGATATTATTTATTTAACTATTATACCGTAGATATTTCAGTTCAAATTTGTTTGGTCTTAAATGTTATAGTTTACTCCAAATTTAATTTTATCTATATTAGATTTCAACAGTGAAATTGTGTCCTCAAAGAAATGTTATGGTTAATGATAAAAAAAAAAAATCATTGAATTTCTGCAACTGCTTGGAAGGCTTTTGGCCACAGTAGACAGTATTTCGGATGGATCTTTAGAGTTCTGAAAAAGTGTGAGGAGGATCAGTATAAAATGTTTTCCAATATAAAGTAGCATTTGTGATTGAGTAGGTATTCACAAAATGGCTGCCATATTTAAAATACTGTATGTAGCAATTCATTTATTTCTCCACTATCCAATGCAATAAGTGGATTCCTTCCTTGACTACACTTTAAACTACCAGTATATGGATTTATTCTGATAATGATACCTTGATTTTATTTCTATTTAGCCACCCTTGAAAATACATTTTTTGCACTAAATTTTGTTCATAATCAAATGAGTGTGACAGAGAAAAGATTGCTATAGCTTTTCATTTAACTTTACAGAGTTTACTGGTAGATAATTAACTATTGTCTTTTTGTGGCTGTATTTGACCTCCGCATACAATTAATGAAGCCATCCAGAATATCAGCTCTGGCTAATGGAAGAAGAGAAACATTACAAGTTTTATCTCCACTTTTTAAATATTTGAATGTTTAAACAAGCGGTCTTTTTTTAAACTACAGGTTTATGAGGTTATAGTGGTTAAATCAAGAGATGAACAAGAGAAGAAAACTTTGCTTGTGTAATGGAAATTTTGTTGGAACATTGGATAGAAAACAGTGAGAAGGATATAAACATGAACTTTAATCACATTAACATTCATGCCTGAACTGTTGAATTTTAATGGTTTCTGTGCCAGTTCATGGTTGGAAAAAAAAAACAAGTCAAGTCAAGTAGGCTTTATTGTCATTTCAACAATACACAGTACAATACACAGTGAAATAAAATTACACAGTGAAACAAAATGATGTTTCCCCCAAAAGATTCTGTTCAACTGTAGGGGGCAAGAAAGAAGCATGATTTTTCAGTCTCTGGCTTATGGTTGAAGGGGTGACTAGGCTTGAATAGAATGAAAGTGAAAGAGGAGTAACTAGCCAATGGGCACGTTCTCTCCTTGATTATGCCCTCCTCCTTGTTTTGAATGGATAAGAGGAATTGAAAGTCGAGCTCTCTTTGGATCAAGCTCTGAGTTTCTCAGCATTTTCCTGCTGACAAACAAAACCAGCCTTATCCCTGCTATTTGCATGCTCTTGCAGGTGTGTTCCACAGATGTTACTTTTGTGAGTTCCAATGTACACTTGTGTGCCCAAATTATCAAGCACTTAGAAGGTTTATTTTATTTTATCATGAAGCGGACTGGGAATTTGGGAGGAGGAAGAGGAAGTGGAACATAGGAAGCAAGAGTTGCTGATTGCATACATATGCTTTTGCACCTAGATTAATGACTCTGATTCACGCCTTAAAAGTTAAAAAGCATAAATTTTACACCTTGAAAATGTACATTTTAAATTTAAATTGTTGTTTTAGAATAGTTTGTAAACTACTTTTTAAAAAAAATGCTGTTTGAATTAACATTTCAGAAAAAAATAAGTACCTTCATCCAAAACACTGCAGGTTTCTAAATCACTGTAATAATACTTTATTAAAACAGGATTCAAGTATAATTGACTTCTATCCTGAGGACTTTGCTATTGATCTGAATGGGAAAAAATTTGCTTGGCAAGGTAACTATTTCATCATGAAGTCAATAGTTGTATAGTTAGTCTTGGGAATAATTTTAAGAAAACAGGAAATACTTTGTTCCATTTTCAGGTTTGCTAAATTGTTTTCTATGTGCTGTTTTCCTTAATGGTTTTTTAAAAAAGTAACAACTGATAAAAATTGAGTTGTGATACATAGTGATTTTAGCAGTATCGAGATGGAATTTTATTGCTGTGACTAAAATAAAATTTGATTAACCATTTAACATTTAGATACTTAATAATAAGCTTCTTGAATAGTTTTTATAGTAGAAAAACCAGTGTGAGGTGCTGTGTTTTATATGTTCTGTGTAGGGTCGTGCAAGGAGGACTCTACTTGCACAACTGTCCTCTTCCCCAGTTGCATTTTGCCTCTCCTCAACCCATTTTTCCTCTGGAAAAAGCTTGGAAAATGCTTGGCTGCAGTGCTTCTCCACTGATAAATTAACCTATTGAATGTGACTGTAAAATAAATTACTTGATTTTGCAATTACTTTGTATTTTTATTAGGATGTTTAAAAATCCAGTATTTGTAATAGATACAACTGCAAGCTGTCCTTTTGCACTTTATTATGTGTATTATCGTCCATCTTAGCTTCAATCACGACCATAATCCAAACTCAAGAGATTTGCTCTTTGTAGGGAAATGTGGTTTAAGATGGCTCCAGATTATACCGAAAATTTGTTACATTTGCTTAGATTGTATGCTATTTTTTTATTTAGACTATTTTTCTCTAGACTGTTCACATAAGACAAAAACTTTTTAAAAATCTATTGCAGAGATAAATGTCAGTTTAATCCCATTAATAGCAATAGCACTTAGACTTATATATAGCTTCACAGTGTTTTACAGCCCTCTCTAAGCAGTTTACAGAGTCAGCCTATTGCCCCCAACAATCTGGGTCCTGGTTTTACTGATTTTGGAAGAATGGAAGGCTCAGTCAACCTTGAGCCAATAAGAATTGAATTCCTGGAGTGAGCAGTTGAGTTAACCTGCCAAGACTGAATTGGCTCAAGAGCCACCATGGCTGTTAAAAAAACATTATTGAAAATTATTCTAGCATTTCTGGGAAGGGAAATGGTGGATATACAGTAAATGTAAAATTAACAAAAGTGGATAAGTGCATGCATTTTCTTTCCCTTCTTTCCACATCTTCAAAGAAAGTCAATGACCTTTAGTTAAATCTTTCAAGTCCCTGATTTGGTGGAAGAGCTGAATATATCTCTTCTTGAAATCCAGTGTTATGATTTGGTTTGCCCAAGTATCTGTTAAACTTCCTGCTTGATATTGTTAGAGATAAATGTAAGTTCCAATTGCTTATTTTCCTAGGGGTTGCTCTGTTGCCTTTTGTTGATGAACGCCGTCTAAGAGCTGCTTTGGCACAGGTGTATCCCAACCTTACTTCTGAAGAAAGTAAGAACTGTAGGATTGTAAAATGGTTTTGCTAACAGAACATTTTGGTAGTGGTATTGATATATAAATATATTAATTTGTTTCATTCTCAAGTAATTAGGCAGTAAATATTTGTGCCATCTTATACTATTCCAGTTTTTGTCCTTTTAATTATCCATAGTGTAAAACCATTTCACCACCATACCCACGTTACATTTTAAGTTGAATATTCTTTTTGTTAAAATAATTTTGAATCACATTTTGATCAAGTTTAAATCAAATACTCAACTCAAATGCTGAGGGAAAATAAGTTGTTCTTGTATATTTAATAATAATTCTACAAATTAAGAGGCAGAGTCGGGGTGGAGTCAAGAGGTCTTGGCCTAGAATTGTTAGGTGTTAAGCATTTCAAGTCCTGCCCCCTTTGAATTCCATTCACTGTCGTCCAGCACCAATTTAGTGCTGTCTATTATTTGACTAGAAAATTCAGGGGTCTTCAAACTTGGCAATTTAGTGACTTGTGGACTTCAACTCCCAGAATCCCTCAGCCAGCAAAAGCTGGCCGAGAGAGCAAAAGCTGGCTGAGGGATTCTGGGAGTTAAAGTCCACAAGTCACAAAATTGCCAAGTTTGAAGACCCCTGGACTAGATTCTTCTGCATTGGCTTGAGCAATAAATCTTCTTAACTGGAACTTAATGTATGGTCCTGATTCTTTGTGCCAGACATAAATTCAACATAAAAATGCAGTTTGTCAGTTTTGTATGACACACAAACTATTTATATTCACCCTTCAGTGGCAAACAATGATACAATCTGTATGCAGAATTTGGAATGTAGTAGTACCCTGCTATAGCTCTTCTTGCCAGATACTTAAGACAATGGAGAAAAACAACAGAACATAGACCTGGCCCTTAGGAATTCTGACAAATATCCAAGTATCTTTATTACATAAACTGTTATTCAGATTGACAAGAGTCACAAGTGATGGAGAGTGCAGGAGAAAGATGTTAAGTTTTTCCTGAATAAAAGTAATATAAAATTTCCTTTCAAAAAGTTGTGTACAATTCACACAACCCCTACGTAATCAGAAGTCCTTGCAAATGATTCCCATGCTTTTGGATTAGTTTAAAAAATATTAATAATGCACCTCTTTGACAGAATCTACTTTGTGGAATTGACCATCTCAGTGATTAAGAAGCAGAAATCATTTTTAAGAATAGTAAATGTTCTCCTCCCAGAGCATAATGTAATTGAACTATACTGTAAACTAGGCACACACCATTAACAATAGTCTAAGTGGTGTTTTGTGTTGTATTGCAAATGCATATAGTAAACTGTGTTACTTTTGCTATGTCTTACTCCTTTTAAACATTTCATAATGAAGTATTATTACTTAATTTTATTTTCTAGCCAGAAGAAATAGTCTTGGTGGTGATATCCTTTTTGTTGGGAAACATCATCAGCTTCATGACTTCATTCTTGAACAGTATAAGTCTAATGAAAAAGAGGTATATCTTGTCATATTTGTTAGATGTATGAAATTAAGTATATCTCAAGTGCATAATTGTCATTAGAGTTATTTTGGTTAAGTTAATCAGGATTTTCTTACTCTTCAATAGGCAGTAGATATACCTCCTGAACTGTGTCATGGAATACAGGGAAAGCTTACCTTGAATGAATATCCCATCCTTCCGGATGAGTAAGTATGGCTTATACTGCAATTAGTTTGCTGAAAAATTGCTCATGGTTAATTTATTCCATATATGATAAGACTGATTTTGTTTTATTCATTGTAAAGGAATTTTTAAAAATCTAGTCATAATAGAAGCGGAATAATGAAGAAGATCATCTCTGGAAGTGAAAGTTGGAAAGAAGTATATACATTTGTGAAAACAAAGATGTAAAAAACCACAAATACTATCGCATGTGGGAAATCACTAAGGGATTGTATCTCTATATCTTGAAACTCCTGGCAGTTCACAACAATTGTGCAACAGTCAAAATATTTACATTGCAGTGTAAAAATAGAATAGAATAGACTTGAATTGAATTGAATGTTGGCCAAGTGTGATTGGACACACAAGGAATTTGTCTTCGGTGCATATGCTGTCAGTGTACAACAAAGGAAACTGTATATTCGTCAGGAATGACAAAATACAACACTCAATGATAGATTACAAATAAGCAGTCAAATCATACCAGGAGACATAATCAATATAAATCATAAGGATACAAGCAACAAGTTATAGTCATAGTGGGGTGTGTGTGTGATGGAATGATGAGAACAACAATAATGCAGACTTAATAAATAGTTAGACAGTGTTGAGGGAACTATTTGTTTAGCAGAGTGATGGCATTCAAGAAAAGGCTGTTTTTGTGTCTAGCCGTGTGCAATGCCCTATAGCATTGTTTTGAGGGTAAGAGTTGAAACAATCTATGTCCAGGATGTGACTGATCCTTAAATATTTTCCCAGCCCATTTTTTGACTTGTGCAATATACAGGTCCTCAATGGAAGACAAGTTGGTAGTAATTGGTTTTTCTGCAGTTCTGATTATCCTCTGTAGTCTGTGTCTGTCTTGTTGGGTTGCAGAACCAAACCAGACAGTTATAGAAGTGCAGATGACCAACTCAATAACTCAAAAAATATAAGAATACAACCTTGGCAACATCATATTGACTAGCCAAAAGTCTACTGGAAGAATAGAGTTTTAACCGACTTCCAAGTCTGTTACTGATGGAGCTGGTCTTGTTTCCAGGTTCAGTCTACTTAGGACCAGTGTGGTGTCCAGATACCTCAAGAGTTTACGGCAGCCATAAACATAACCCAAATTATTTGAAGGCTTGACACATAACAAGGAATGCATGTTAAACCTGATTTTTGTTTCAGGACAAAATGTGATGAGGGAATGAAGGATTTTACCATCAATATTTCCAATAGTTAGAATGCCTTCTGATTGCTTTCTCACTTGGTAGTACTGCTCCCTTTCATAGAGAAAGAGGATTTATTTGATTAGTCCCCCCCACCCACCCACCCACATCGAACTGATGGCTCAGCAGGGTTTCAGAGGGAGTTTGGGATTTATCCTGAGAATGTGATAGGAAATTTGAGTCTCTGATTGCTGCCTGAGTGGATGGATGACAAGAGCCCTCCCTCCCTCTCTTCCTTCCTTCCTTCCTTCATCCCTCCCTCCCTCCCCAGCAGGCAGGTAAGTGGGAAGGGGAGAAAGGAGTGGATGAGTGGCCTGGAAATTATCATTGAACATTAAAAATATGACTGCAGCAGTCCCGTAACACTGAAGCAGTTGTAACTTTCCTAAATTTCATTCCTTTGGGAGAAATAGGAATATATTCGGTAGGTTAGCCCTGCAGAAAGGGAATTTGTTGACAAAGTTTTTCCCTATCATGCATAAATCATCTGAAGTCTTTTGATTCTGGTGATATATAAATGCAAGAGAAAGATATATTCATATAGTTAAAGCCCAAAATGGGTTTGAGGCTACTGATAGCTAAACTTGTGAAGAATTTGCTGAAATGTAAGCATTACCGTAATTTTTTAAGAACTTGCAAAGAGGTGATTTATTAATATAGGTTCTTGTTATATCTTGTAAATGCATTTATTTTATGTTTTATTAAAATCAGTTGTATTATTAACACAATGTAACACTTTCCAGCATCTTTAACCTTTACATTATCATAAGAAGTATAAAGAATTAAATTAATTCCGGGGGGAAATAGTATATATAAACAATGTGATTTTTAAACAAAAAGCAGGAAATTCAAAAGATAAAATAGAAAAGAGCTGTAATTAAGCCATAATACAAGAACATTGTTTATAATATGCATTGAGAAAGTGTGGTATAGAAAATTTGTTGAGAGGATTAATTGGAAAATAGAATATAGATACACTATTTGCAGCATGGGATTGAAGATGAGACTTTAGGTATGCTAAAGAGTAATAGAGGAAAAAATAGCTAACTTGAATTGATGTGACAGAGTACTAAGTGCTCTGTTTTTATTAAATTCTATCTTCCTGTTTTGGTTTAAAAATGAATATTATTCCACTTTGTGTGCTAGTTTCTTCTTAAAATGACATATCATAGACATGACATTTTGAAACATTAATTTCATTATTAATTCCCTCCTTTTCTTTGTTTGAATTGAGGCAAATTGCTGTTGTTTTTAATTTTTCGGTAGCAGCGTACACTTATAACCATGCTGCCTGAGAATTTTACCTTAGGAATTTTAAAATATTTGTGCATTTTGTGTTGGCTTCTTAGACCACTTAGATGTCTTTTTACACAAAAGGCAAATGTTCTGGATTATGGCCATTGATAATTTATATTTGTGTTCCACCATTCTTTACAATCATGAGGGGTTTTTATGTTGAAATGAACAGTTTTTCCCTTTTCCTTTAACCATTAGATCAGTGCAATCTCCTGTACCACTGCTGCGTGATCTGACACAGAATTCTGCCATAAGGTAAATTAAATTCAGGTTATAGTGTATCATCATCTAAGTATGTCAATTGTAGATAGATAGATAGATAGATATGAAAGTAAAGAGGTGATCCCCTTATATTGCAGGCTTTTGGTGTTTTGGGTTCACAGTCAACTGAAATGTTAAACCTTAGAAAATAATTTGCCTTATGTTCATCAATAATTATGATCTTACTTCCATAAATTCCTTTGCTAGTCTCATATGTGGAAGGTGGTTAGAGGCCTACCTCTATCTTTATCTTGTCATCTAGGAACTTCATAATCCTACTATATATTTATTTACATTCTGTATTCCCCCTAAGTGAATCTGATGGAATTATATGAATTATTCTAAGAGAATTTATACAAGAATTTGTTAATTGTAATCCATAGATCATTCACTTCTCCGACCTTATTTAGTTCGTGTCAGGAGACAAATACAATTCTGTGAAGCATGTATAGACTGTTGTCTCCTAAATGATGTGGTCAATTTTTCCTAACTGATGGCTCAGCAGGGTTTCAGAGGGAAACCCAAATCTATTGTGAGACTGAAATGTGCCTTCCATTTTAATTGCAAAAATGTTTTTCCTGAATCCTTAGGAAAAAACAATCCCTTTCTTCTTTGAGATGGCAAGTCTTAAACAAAGTTTATCCAGACAAAATAACCCTTTAGCCTTTGCTTGCCTCCTGCAGTAACCCTTTGGTGGGAAGAAAAATGGCTGCAAGGATCAGATTGTCAAAGGATCAGGCTGCCAACAGGCTGTTCTCATGAAGAATGTTAGGTAGATACTAGAAGCTGGGTTCCCTCTTATGCATTCAGAGGTGTCAAAATAGCTACCCCTTCCTGGCTTTTCCCTTCCTGCTTTTTGGAAGAAAAGGCAGTGAAAATTGTAGATAACAAGAGAATCTCCCCAGAGCAGTTCAAGGGAACATGTAAACCTAGTGGGTTCTTACTTGTACTGTATTTGCCCCATGTTGCATTTGTTGTCTTCTCCTTCTAAATAAGAACAGTGCTGAACAAAGCAAATCATCTCAACCAGGATACTAAATGATTTCCCAACTCCCAACAGATTCCATTGCTTCTCTGTTCATGGTCCTAAACTCAAATCTGGTCACGTGGTGATTCCACCTACAACTTATAACCAAAATTCTGGACTCAATTATGGTCATAAATTGAGGATTACCAGTACTTCTCCCCCAAAGTAATTTGTGGCCATACAGCCCTCAGTTATTACTATAATCTCCTTTTTTCTTTTTTTGCCAAAGCTAGGAAATTTGCTGTGGAATTCCCCATTCCTGTAGGCTTTATCATAAGCAAAAGAAAATATTCTAATAATAATTCTGCTAGAATAGAGAACGGAGACAGAAAGACAATATATTTGTGTAGCTTGCACTTTTGATTGGGCATCCTGTCTTCCACCATTGTTTTTACTTTTTCAGTTACCTGAAACATTTTTATCTAAGTTGTACATTGTTACAGTGATGAGTGTTCCATCTTCTCTAGGACAAGAGCAGTTAATCCTTTCCTGCCGGGCACAACCTCAAGTGATCAAAAAGACCCTATATATTGTGTCCAACTTTCATTCTGAACTGGTTGCAGGATAGTATAATTATGTTTGTTGTATCAATTGAACAACCTTTCTGCTAGTGTGGACCATATGTTGGTACCTTTTTTATTATCTGCCCTGATGCTTCAGTAGATGGTGCTCTCACACAAACAGGCACATCTGTTATAGCAGTTTCCTGCAATCTCCCAAAATATAGACTACGTAATAGAGTCTCCATTTAGCCTGTGTTTTGAAGGATTAGGACATGAAAAGACAAAGAAACAGACTTGTTTTATTTTATTCAGAATATATTGTAAGGATATAAAATCAAATAAAAAGAGAGTATGTTAAATGAAACATGCAAACATTAAAATATGTTTAAAGGCATACAGTATGTTACCAATCCTCTACAGATGTGTTCTCTAGCTTGAGAAAATGCATCAGAGAGCTAATTAACCTTTTGAGGCTTTTTACTCAAAACTTTTTATGACAGGAATTGGTTCCTTTTTGGACTTACCTTATCTTTATAGCATCCCTATTTTTCCAGGCTTTTGGTGAGGGGGCAAGGAAAGGTTCTTAAATAGCAGAAAATTCTGTCTCCAAATTGTGACACATTTAGAGGGTAATATTAAAAAGTGGTTGTGAGCCAAGGGTACCCAATCCCTGTTTTACAAAAAAATGGAAGTAATTCTGGATCACCTGAAGAATCCATGTACTAACTAGATTACCTGCTATTTGATGTCTCATATTCAATTTGCAAAGACATTGGCATTTTTAAAGGTGGCATTTCCTCCCTACATTTTTCAAACTCTCTGCATTTTTATGAATCAATATTTGACCTAAAATATTCTAAGATTGATTGTGGTGGATTCCTTAAATTATAATCTTGTTTGTGTTTCTGCATATTCCTTTCACATTTTGGTTGAAAATAAATCTAGAATAGATTTTTCTTATTTCACCAGCCCATCTGTTTTAAGGGATTCTGCATGGAATTATTTATTAAATACTAATCTATGGTAATTTACACATCTTATTTGAGGTGGTATTCACTGATAAACATCTTGGATTTGCTTGCAAAATAAGGAGCTAACAGATCAGATTGACAGGACACATTTGTCTTTGCAAGTGATAAGTTGACTGGCCTGACTTGATTTGGTTAAATGTTTATCTTAAAAAGGAATGAAATAGTGAGAACTGTTCAAAGAGCGGGGTTATTGGTCTTATTAAAACTTCACAATTTTTTCAAAAAATTTTTGTTTCCAGTATCAACTTTAAAGATCCACAATACCAAGAAGACTATATTTTTAAGGCAGTTGTGTTATCTGGAGCAAAGTAAGTATCTCTTTTTGAAAATATTTCTGAACCATTTACTATATAATAGACTGTAGATAACTATACTATGCTGAAATTTGGGCCAGATGACTCTGGTCTCTTCTGTTGTCCAGATATGTATTACACTAAATAATTTTGTCGTAACACCTGCAGAAAACCTGCAGCAGTTTTGAAGCCAGGTGACTGGGAGAAAACTAATAATGATGGAAAATCTTGGAAGCCACAGCTTGGCTTTAATCGTGATAGGAGACAGGTTCACTTGGACCAGTCAGCATTCAGAACATTAGGGTAAGTAGTTATGAGCTTTATTGATTGTTAATTGTATTATTCATCTACGTTTACTATTATTCATCTACGTTTATTTATTAATATGGGTAGTCCTCAATTACAACATGACCATTTAAGCATTACCACAGCACTGAAAAAAGTAACTTATAATCATTTTTCACACTTATGACCATTGAGGTATCCCCATAGTCAAGTGATCAAAATTCAGACACTTGGCAACTGATTCATATTTATGATGGGTGCAGTGTGCCAGGATCATGTGATCCTGTTTTGCGACCTTCTGACAAGCAAAGTCAGTGGGGAAGCCAGATTCACTTAACAACATTTCATAACTGCAATGGTTCACTTAACAGTAGCAAGAAATTTCATAAAACGGGGCAAAACTCACTTAACACATGTGTCGCTTAGCAACAGAATTTTTTGGCTCAATTGTGGTTGTAAGTCGAGGATTATCTGTATTTAGCAAGGAAACCATAGAGATGTTTAAGTATTTAAATAACTTGATGCATTGTGTTGAGTAGATTAAGAGTGTTGGAATATTTTATGTTGAGTAGATGGTAAAAATGTAAATGTTTTTGGTGTTTTGCATTTATTTTTAGTGAAAAACAGGATCCACAAAATGTAGCTGTGGTAATCATTTTGGATTACTTTAGCAATAGCAGTAGCCCTGAGACTTAACATACAGTTCCATACTGCTTTACAGCGTTCTCTGAACAGTTTATAATGTCAGCATATTGCCCCCAACAATATGGGCCTTCATTTTGCCCATCTCAGAATGATGGAATGCTGAATCAGCCTTGAGCAGATCAGGGTCAAACTCCAGGCTGTGGGCAGAGTTAGCTTGCAATACTGCACCATTACCTTGATTTTACATTAGGAATTAAACAAATTTCATGGAAGAAAGAATATCAACAATAAGTAGTAATATAATCTTCAGTATTGAAAAACTATACTTCTTAGTACCCACCCTGGGGAAAAACTACCACATTTTTCAGACTAAGATGCACCAGATCATAAGACGCACCGAGGTTTAGAGGAGAACAAGAAAAAAAAGTTTTTTGCCTCCATGCATCCCATCTTCGGCCTTCCCAATCCCCAGAAGTGCTCTGCAAAAGGGGACATGTCTCCACATGGCCCATTTTTGGTCTCCCAAACCCTCCGTGCGTCCTGTTTTTGGCCTCCCTGGCATCCAGAAGCATTCTGCTGGCCAAAAATGGGCCCATTTTTTGCCTCTGGAAGCCTCCACAGGTCCCATTTTTGTCCTTCCCAGCATCGGGGAGGCTGAAAACAGGACACGCGGAGGGTTTGGAAGGTCGAAAACAGGCCTGTTTTTGGTCTGCTTTTGGCTAACAGTGTTCTGGGGGCTGGAGAGGCCAAAAATGGGATGCACGTAGGGGTTCGGGAGGCCAAAAACAGACCCATATTCACTCTATAAGACGCACAGACATTTCCACCCACTTTTGGGGGGGAGTGTGTCTTATAGTCCAAAAAATACGGTACACGGAGAAAGTTACATCTATTAATAAGCATGATTTAGGCACTAGTGGTATAGGAATAGACTAGATAGATCCTTAATTTATTCTAATACAAAACAAAATACTTTGATTTATTCTTTGAATCCCTCCAAGTATTCTCAAATTTGAAGTATTTTAGTACTATGCTCTTGCCTTGTTTTTTTATTCTTTTGTTTCCTAAGATTTTTATCTTGCTGCTTGGTGCATAGGAGCATTTCAAATCATCTTGTGTATATGTGAAAGGCAGAGCCCCCACCATCTAGTTTTCTAAACAAATTTGTTATATGGCTCTTTTTATTTATAATGTGCTTATTTTACTTATTCCATATTAATGGCAAAATGCTCCCAAGATTATACTGTATTTATGAGTCAGGATTTATTTGCATGATATGTGAACCTGTTCTATGAAAAGAACCATGATTTATAACTATCATGGATAACTTGAAGGCAAAAAAGAAGCAAATGAATGATGAATCATTGCCCCAAATTCACTATCCTTTGAAATAGCTATTGCTATATTTTTTATGTTAGTACAGTAACTTAAATCACTTTAGTGTGCTCTGTAGTCTTTTTTCATTTGATAGGACAAATGGAATCGTGCATTCTTTCTCCACTAAGTGAAGAGTTATGTATAATCTTGGTTATACTGTATTTACATAATCTTATTTCCTTCCAGTTACTTTAGAAGAGGAAGACTTTATAAAATCAGGCTGCATATATTTTCATATGCAGAAAGTTGCTTACATAAGATTGGTTTCCCGTAGTGATGGACATGCATAATGCATATGTCTATAATTAGATTTATATCCTGCCTTTCCTGTGCTGAAGGCACAGGGATTTTATCCCAAGAACAGCAAACCTGTGAGGTAGGAGCTGAGAGGGAGGACTGGCCAAAAATCACCCAGTGAGAGTTCATGGTTAAAAGTGGACTGGATCTTCCTGGCTCTAATCAAGCACAATATCAGTTCTACATGACTCAAAATAAATATATTTCTATGTCCATACATCTCTGTTTGATGAGAGCTTTAGGAATGTACATTTGCAAGCCTCCCATTTAATGGGTGAGTTTCCTTTGCCTTCGTTTATTTCCTAGAAAATTAATACTTCCTTTTGTTTTTCTTCCCTGCATTATAGACATGCAATGTCAAGGGACAGAGGACAATCAGGAAGTGGCGTATACAGTAATATTGGCCCTCCTGGGGCTTACAATCAAGGAAACACATATAGATCGTTACTAGGCAGACCACAGCATCAGATTCCCAAATTGCTGTCAAGTAAGTATTTTTTTTATTTGCGTTCTCTATCAAGTTTCTTTATTGAACAAAACATTTTTGCTGATATCACAGACAAAATAGTAGCTTTTTGTTCTTGAGTCTGTTTTAAGCTATTTAAAAACATTTCTTCTTCTGTTAGGGATAAGATGATCTGAGAATTATCCCATTCATTGAAGCACAAATTCACACGTGGCCCCAGATCTTATGTTTCCAACTCCATATTTTAAATAAGGCTGATAATCAAACCCAGGCAATTTTAGAAGTGGAATTGCACCTTTTTTTACCAGTGGGCACATAGCAAATTTTGAGTAAATATTATAAATGCTATCAGAAAATGGATCTGGTGGCATATACATCTCTCCCCATTGAGAGGGAAACAATTTTCACAAGAAATTGGCTATGTTCACCCAATTTATTTGATTGCATTCACTCAACATGCTAAACTTGATTAATATTAATCAAGATTTTTAATACCAGCTGTTGTATGAACCTAGCCCATTTTTTTCAAATCAAATTTCAAATTCAAATTTTATTGGTCACATACACAATCATACATGGGTACGGTATGCAGTGAAATGCTTACGCAACCGCAGGTAAGTTAAGGTAGGAAGGGAGGGCTAGGGGTAGGGGTAGCTGGGAAG
>JAEANM010009394.1:0-16392 GCA_017656035.1 Myanophis thanlyinensis
ATTTTTATTGCAGAGAAGATATATGCATATATATGCATAACTCAGTTAAACCAAGAAATTTAACATGGAGGATCTATAAGGTCATTGTGATCTTATCATAGCACAAATAGGAATAAATGCATTCTTTTTTTTAATCAGCCAGGTTTGCCTTATGTATATAAAATGCTATATAAGACTTTCACAACAATCTACATGATAGTCTCAAGCAAGGAGAGAATAATGGAAATACCTTTGTGAGTGCATTAAGTCCTAGAGCAGTTGCAACAGCACCTGTGGTAGCAGAAACATAGGCTGTTCCCAGCTGGCTAAAACAAAAATAGGAGTGTTTGTATTTGTATAAGAACCACATGCTCTAAATCTCACTTTTCAATTCTATACACATAACTGGCTTAATGCAACCTATTTTATGACAGCAACACAAATGTTGCCAAAAGATAAACTAGGACAACCAAGTGGCTGGGAAGTTTTCTTTTCCAATGTTTCTAAAGTCCTTTTTCAAGGACAGTAGGGACTGATAAAGCAATGGAGACTGTGGATATTGCCCTTAAAAAATTATAACTCTACTTTCACTGAGTTATCTTAATGGACTCACTTGTTTCATTATGAATCTGCCTAATCTTTGCAACCTAAGCACTTTTAATAGCTCTCCTGAATTGGTTGGTTGGATATGTTTCATCCTGCCCCCACTACTTCTGAATTATAAAATACTTTTTCCTTCCAGTTAGGATTGGTTTTTCCTCTTTTGGAATTTAAGTCACATACTTCTCTTTGATTTGATCTCCTGAAATTATTGGTTGACCCTTTAATGCCGTTTTATTTATTAGTTTATATAAGTATGCTACATCATGCAGGCATTCAAAGCAATGGGATATATGCGGCTTTATTTTAGTTTCACGACTCCTCTATAGGATAGGTTGCACTGAAAGGGAGGGTAAAGCTCAAAGTTACCCAGTGAATTATTATGATTGTGAGTAAGATCGAATCTATCTGTGCTTTTATAACTTGCATACATTTTTGGGAATTTTTAATGACTAGATTTCGCTATAAAACTTGTAGAAAACAGATATCTACATTGAGCTTTAAGATGCCATGGCTCTGTGGCAGATCCATTCTCAGAAATCTTTAGTTTAAGTCCAAGAGTCTATTTGGGAATATATTTGGGTTGACAATTCATGTCCAACTTTCCCAAGAGTGGCAGAAAACCATAAACTGACAGCTACACCAGAGCCAAGCTGTATACTCTGAGATCCAGAGCTGTGTGCCCCTAAAAACCTTTGATAGGACACCTAGTACTCATCTAGAGTTTTCCCCCAATTGTAATTTTTAGATGGCAGAAGAAGGACATTATTCAGAGGAGTGTAATAATAACTATATAATTCATTCAATTTTAACTTTTTTAGATCATATTTTGTTCTGGCCTTGTCTTCTTGGAATGTAGCCCCTGGCATGTAGCTCAAAGGCCAAGTATGGCCTGTAGCTTGTGCAGCAATACTTGGATATATCTTCTATATAAAATGGCTTCAAGTAGTTTAAACCTACTTTCAATAAAACGGTTTAACATAATAGATATTTTCACAAAAGCTGAAAGAGACAACCTAGCTTTACAATACTACAAGGCCTATGCATACTATAAAGTGTGCTACCATTGAAGATTAGACTGTTCTTAGGAAAAATACTTCAACTGTGCTTGCTATCTTCAGTACTGACTTTCAATACTCCACAAAGAGCTGCTGGGAAAAAATCCATGGAAGTGATGTCTTTGCTTCAAGTATAGTGTCCTGACTTGCTGAAGAACATTACCTCCTAGTAATATACTCCAGGCCACTCTGTTCAAAATTTAAATGCAGCTCCCGTCTATTTGTCTAATATATCCTAACAGCCTTCTTCTATATTCTACTTCTATATGGCCAGGCACCAGTTTACATTTTTTAAATCACAGGATATTTAGAAAACTTTTGTTGAAGTTAGGAACATCACAAACTACAACAGCACATGGCCTTTGCTGATCCGCATCAGCTGAAATCCATAATGAATGACTTAGAATGCATTAGTGACCTAATTAGTCTTTTTAACAATGCAAATGATCTTGTGGGATGGAATCAACATGCAAAGGAATTGTGTTTAGTAGCAGACAGGAATAACTCATCAGTCATGCATCTAGTAGCATTTTGTATGCTGATAATATTTAGGTGAAGGGCTTTAGATATTTTAAATGCACTATATGCTTGTTATATATTACTGTTATTAAATTAGCATCACTTCTATTTTTCCCTATTATAGTTTACCTTGTGCTTATATGTCGTCACGTCAAGCCATTCTATGAAAGACCACATTGCAGATTTAATAAAAAATCTTAACAAAGCAATTTATGATCCATTATCATTATAGTGCTGAAAGCCATTCAGAAAAAGCAGAGAGCTGTCTTGTCCAGGGCATGCAATTCTCAGAAGTGTGCAGATCTGAAACAACTTGAAATCTACATTGATATGGCCCTTCTTTTCTGTATCATGGTGATAATTATTATTTTCCCCTCCCCTTTTTATGGGAGGTTCTTTAAATATCAATCTATTAAATCAATGAACCAGCATCATCACGTCTATACTGACCCAATAATAGTAATTTAAAACATACTTTTAGCAATTATAGTGACACAATATTTTCTACAGCAGCTCATGTTAAGTTTCATATTAGATCTAGCTTCAAATTAGAGCACATATTTTATTCAACATACTTGAATTATCTGCCTGGTGCATCTTGATATCTTTACCTGACATTAATTGGAGCATCTCCACTCCTGTTGGTATAATTTACAATGGCGTTGAAGGACTGATTAATCCATTGCCAGAAGACCACGGCTGGAGTTGTTCTTGGAAGAAGGAAAGGACAATTAATTTTTTATAAAGTTTGATATGAGCTCAATGTGATAAAGAAGATAAAGTACTGTACTGTATTTAGATTAAATTTATCCAGATGATAATGAAGTTTCATCCTTTAAATATAATTTAGATCAGATTAATTCAAGAGTGAATCAATTTATTTTGGGCAGAGCTAAACAAACTCATTCTGAACTATCAAAACAAAGATTGCTTCACAGAACAATGGTGTTTGCCTACACAAGGTGCAGAAATATACACATCTTAAGAAAAACGTTAGTTTGAATACAGCTATCACTTATCTTATGGGGTCAGAGGGAGAAATATGTCTGCTACTTCCTATAATCTGCATTCCTAGTTTGCTGCAGCCAATATCAGAAATGCAACCTGTAGGGTAATCTTTTGAGGATGGAGTGGCAGAATCTTGCTAAAGTTTTAATAAAGCATTTCCTCCTTTAACTCAGTTCTAAATTTAGTGTAGTTTTTAGGACAGTTCTGGAGCATGACAGGGAATGATGGGAGTGTTTGGATTTTTGAAGACCCAAAGCCTCTATTATCCTACTTCCTATGTTTTCAGAGTGCTAATTGAGGAGAAGGAATCGTAGCAGAGATTTGGGCTACCACAGCAAAATCCCTGGCACATCTCCTTTATTGTTCATGAAAAGAGAAACCAGCTGTGGCCTAAGGCCTCTAGGAAGCTCTTTCAGAATAGCTCCAAGGGGGGGGGATGTTTTATTCATCTTCTCTATTACTATAACAGAGTTTTAACTGTTATTCCAATGCACTTAGAAATATTTGATAGAAAATTAAGCTACCAGACAAAATTTGCCTATATTTCAAATGCACAGAAGTAGGAAAACATAATTCCATTTTTGCTTTTGTTAAATCCAGGAGATGTACAGATATGCACCCAGAAGTACAAATCCCTACCATTAAAAAGTAATAAAGCACAAAATAGGCACAGATAAATAACACATTCTGAAAATGAACTGACATGCCACTATTAAGAATCCCTAGGCTAGATCTGTCAACAATCCATCCTGAATTCACTTTTGTTAGGTGCTTTAAATAGTTTTCCTAATAGGATGGGAATCTGGACACCTCACTGTAAATGTCAATGACAGAAGCATCCATAGGTTGTGTCATAACTAATTCTAGGGAGTATTGTTTATCAGTACAAATGAGGAAATCATTAGTAAAAAGGAAAGTGTTAACTTTTAGCAGTCTTTCTGATCCTTCAACACATGTCTCTGGCATTTTGGGCCTTACCCAAGCTATTCCATTCACTATTATTTACCAGTAATTTAAGATTACTTACCTATAAAAAGTCATCATGAAGCCAGTAATTGTCATGTTCATAGGCACCTGAGCAGACATACGGCCAATCAAAACCATCTTTTCACCTGTATCTGGATGGAAGGCTGAATCATAGACATATTTTGCTCTCCACAGTTCATCTTCTGTCAGTCCAGCGGCCACAAGGCCTTGCCTGGAAATATAGTGGAAATATATACAATAATTAATCATTAATATGTGATACTACTGATATTTTAGTTTCCAAGGATTAAGGAATACTTTTTAAGTATAAATCATATGCCCATGAGAGGAACTCTGTCCTCTTTCTATATCTATGTCTGTTCTTTTCAAAATTATCAAACCTACACAATTTCATACACATTGGAGGAAAGTATGCAGTTATTTAGTGACCGTGTGAAGTTTCAGCGGCACTAAAAAAACCCGGACTTATGACAATTTCTCACACTTATGACCATCACAGCTTTCCCATGGTCACAAGATATACATTCATATGTTTGACAAGTGACTCACATTTATGGTGGTTGCAGTGTCCCACTGTCATGTCATCCCCTTTTGTGACCTTCTGAGAAGCAAAGTCAATGGGGAAATCAGATTCATTTAACAACCATGTTACTAATTTAAGAACTGCAGTAATTCGCTTAACAAATGTGATGAGAAAAGTCATAAAATGGGGCAAACCTCCCTTAACAAATTTCTCATTTAGCAACATAGATTTTGGGCTCAATTGTGGTCATAACATGATGGCTACCCATAACTGATGCTTCCTTTTCATCTCCAAAATATCTCCAACGTGAAAATGTTAGCATTTTTAGACTCACGATTTCCCAATTTTCTCCTAGTTCATTGTTGCGGAACATTAACTCCCAACTCCTGAAGCCTAACTCCTGAATTCCAAAAGTATTTTTTTTTAAACTTATAAAATTTTTCCTAGACAAATGATTTCTCTGATCTTATTACAATATCCTTAGAATAATGTTAGTCGTCTAAAGAAACTGGAATAAAACTGGGAGGGGGAGGGGGAGGGGAGAAAACCCAAGCCATACCTGTAATCGTGCACAATTTTTTTGGCTTTTTCTAATTGTTCATTGGGTAACAATATATTCCTAGGATCAGTAACAGTGAAGAAGTGGCTAGCGCGTCCAATAAAGGTGCTTTGATCCCAGCGAGGCTCTTTGATGTTGATGTTTAATGGTATATCTCCCGACATTTTTTTCAAGAACACTGTATGTAAAACATAGATTAAAGTGCATTTCAGTTTCATAGTTGCTGACATTTTAATTTCCCTTATATTGGTTAAAAAAAGAATGGCTTTCTCACAATCCCTGGAGCCTTGTTAGAACTCAGATATAAAGAAAATCTCTCACTCTGTGGAGCAATTCTATGCTCCTCCCTGCCTAATTTTGAAACTACCTCTCGTGATTCAATCGCCATCCACTGCTATGGAATTTTCTGCCAACAAAGACATCAGTTGCAATGGGGTAAAATACAAGAGCAACATTTATAGAAATGTATGGGCAAAAGAAGTGGAGTGGTGACATGGCTTCAGTATGCTCTGATAATTATCTGCCTAGATCTTTAGCTGTATTTAGGAGCTTGTGGTGGAGAGTGGAGGAAAATCAGACAATGTACAGAATTTGGAGCAAAAGCAGCAGATAGTTTAACTCTCCTTCCACTCATGGACTGAATTATAATTTTGAAATGTGTCTGTTTGATTTACAATATCTATTTACTATATTACTAATTCACTTTGAGAATCCCTACTAAGACACCTGCAGAAAAATATACCAATATATTTTAATATAAAAGTTTTCATTTACTATCTACTCCCTATTTTATGATATATTGCCACAACCTCATTGAAAACCAGATAGTAAGACTATGTATCATATTTGTAATCTGCTTTTAGGTCATTTCACTTTAGCTTTTGTTTTCATTGCCAAAGCAGCATTTAAAACTCTGAATTAATCCAATTTACTAATCTTGTTGTTTAATCAGATCTTGCGTGTAATCTAATATTCAAGCGAAGTACTTTAAAAGTCCAACCAAATTTATATTCATAGTTTTTGAGGCCAAGCCAAAGTTCTGCTTGATTTAATTTTTAGGCCAAAGTTGCTTTCTTAAAAGAGGGGAATACAAAGAACTTTTTGAAAAGCTTCATTCACTGTAACATTTGCTGACGCTGTTTCCCAACTTTCCCACTGCTTACTTAAAAAAATAAATCATTGTTTCCCTGTGTATTAGGCAATCATAAAATTATGTGCTGAACAAGCACTGTGCAGCTAATAAGATATGCTTATCTGATAAGGTGGTTGATGGCAAACAAGCCAAATTAGAGTAGAAGTACAAATCAAGGCTTCCAACACTGATCATATGAGTGGGTTCTAACCCTTGTCTTCATTTTCTTATTATATCCAAGATAACCATGTCACACACATAGTATCACTCTGGATTGAAAGGAAGGAGCTTTTAATTTTGTGATCCACTGATCCCAATGCACAGATCAGCCTCCCCTTTTACCACTCCTGATCAGAGATTGTTCAAAAATCATGGGATCATAATATAGGTGGAAAATAATGATCTTAATTAGATAATTGGGGTTGGGGGGGGGACTCTAATTTTGCTATGGGTAAGGAGTTTTATAAAGTAGATCTTTTTAACACATTCTATTCATGAGTAAAATTTTCCTCCTAAAAGCTTATGGAAAAAAGCCGTGCTAGCACAGTGGTTAGAATGCAGTATTGCAGGCTAACTCTGCTGACTGTGAAGAGTTCAATTCTGACCAGCCCAAGGTTGATTCAACCTTCCATCCTTCTGAGGTGAGTAAAATGAAGACCCAGATTGTTGGGGGCAAGATGCTGACTTTGTACACCGCTTAGAGTGGGCAGTAAAGTATTATGAAGCAGTATATAGGTCTAAGTGTTGTTGCTATTGCTAAAAAGATTTCTCAAGAAAAGGCATAATTGCATACTTTCTTCATCAGCTCAATTCTAGGAATGATCAGCAGCAGAAGAGCTTCAAGGGAAAGATATAAAATACAAGCATTAGGATGCTATGTAATGATTGGACAGGTAGGTTCAGTTTTAGTCCCAACTTAAATCCAGAAACTCATGCAAAGATTTGAACCAGACATTCGCTCTGTGCTCAGTCTATTTCACAGTACTGCTATGAGGATAAATTGAAAGCAGAACTGTCTCTATCCATAGAACAGACGGGGTATACTATAAATGCATTATATAGAGAGAGGGAGATATAGTAAAAATAAATAAATATAAAAATAAAAGATAAAATCTTGAGCAAAGTCCAGCAAAAAGTTAGTGGAGAAATGATTAAGATCCCTTCCCATCTATCCATCTGTCCATCCATCCAGTGGAACATTAAAGTGTTCCTTTCACTTGTTCAAGTAGCACAATGAACAGGTCCTAGATGAAGTTATACATCTGAATATAGTCTACTAACTTCTGTAATACATCTATGCACACCTACACATAACAGAAATCGATAGCACACAAATACTGCATTCAGTGTAG
Source organism: Myanophis thanlyinensis (assembly GCA_017656035.1). Classification (NCBI taxonomy): domain Eukaryota; kingdom Metazoa; phylum Chordata; class Lepidosauria; order Squamata; family Homalopsidae; genus Myanophis; species Myanophis thanlyinensis. The sequence goes on from JAEANM010009394.1 coordinate 7,718, forward strand.
AAGCATGTGAGATACACCATGTTCTAGTAAGACTGTTCATGTATACATGTGGAGAGAGGTAAGAGAAGGATTGGAAGGTGCCATGCAAATGGAAAAAAAATCCTCTTTAACAATATCAAAAGAAGTGCTTCATATCCCATCTTTTGTGAAACAGCATTTTCAAATATGCATGCAAATGATGTTTTACAAACCAGAGGTTGGTCTTGTAAGAAAACTACATGAATTCATTTGAAAAATTCCAATATTTTTTTGGTAAAAGACTCTTGGATTTTCATCTATGCGATCTGCAGCTTCATATGCATGGAATATATATCAGCAAGATCAACTGGTACCCAAAAACATTATTTTTTTTTCTGCTGAGAAATTGAGGTATTTTTGGAGATTTGGGTGGCATGGATATTTGCAATATAATAAAGTCAAGGTTAACGTACTTTTTAATCATTATGTTAGGCATGCCATATTGAGAATATATAATAGATAAAACTGAGGTTGTGCCCCAAAACACCTTTGTAGTTCTCAACAGAAGAAGTATTTTATAGAAGAGAAATAACAGGTAAACACAAATGGTTAAGTTATTATGAGATACTAGAATTTTATCAAGGGGAATACAAAACAAAAACAAGAGATTGCACTTTGTTGCAATCTTAGAGATATTATATAAAATAATGCACCATTGGTATATGACACCAGATAAATTGTCTAGAATATACAAAGGACTTCCAATTTATGATGGAAATGTCAGCAATAAGAAGGAACATTTTATTATGTGTGGTTGGCATGCTGGCTGTGGATTTTGATGATAGTTTTAGAAAGAAGAAAGTCATATTGTAAATTTGGATAAAGAGGTATACTTATAACTCTACTTATATTTTTAACTGTAAAGATTGGAATCAATTTATTTCGTTTCTATTTTTCCTTTACTTTCTTTTTTTGCACTTTTAGCTTTCTCTTTGATTTCTTCATTTTTCTTTTTTAACTGTATGTTAGTTTGCATTATTTTTTAATCTTAATTTTTGAAACTTTTAATAAAGTTATTTTTAAAAAATGAAAATATTATTTTTTGCAAAATGTGGCACCTAATGAGGGTCAAACATATTTATATCCTGCTAGTTCTACTATTCTAGGACTGTAGTGTAGACAAAAGAGTAAATAAGACCAGTAGTTAATTGATAGCACGTTCTGTCTCTGAATGTATGGACATCAAATGAACATAAATTTGGTTGTGATTCTAACTTATGTTCTGATCCCTATGTATTATTTCTGTGACTTGTTTTTGTTTCTAAACATTTTCTTATCCTTCTCTCAGCAGCTGTGAAGCTCTCAATTTTTCCAAATGTACTCCCTCTTTCCATTCTCTCTCTCCCTGCAGCTCTTGGGGCTTCCCATGTACTCAAAAGTAGGCAAAATAGCTTTGCATTTCATTTTCAGTGTGTTGCATTTATCACTGATTCCCCTAAATAAACAGTACTGTTTTGTAACCTGGGGTATAAAGGCTAAGGAAATGGTCCTTCTTAATGGTGGCCCCTTCTTTCCAAAAGGCCATTAAAACGTAGTTTTGTCAGCATGGCTGAGGACCAGGAAAGGAGATGGAATCAATCAAATGGCTGATTTGCTGCCAAGGGAGGAGGTGCGGTGGGTTTTTTTATTACATGGTGGAGTTTTTAAACTTTTTAAGCTGCCCAAAGTCACATGCATGAGTTGGGCAGTTATGTAAATTTGTTTAATAAATAAAAATAAATAAATAAGAAATCGATTGTGATGCATCATACCTTGAATACAAAATCCGTTAACTCCTGTACTGTTGAATTTAAGAAAGGTAATGTAAAAACAAAGAATGTGTGAACCACCTACAGTATTACTTTCTATAGCATTTAATTCCAGTGTCATATGCTTCCATATTGCAAAATTTTGAAATCAGGTTGTGCATATTAATTACGCATTGCTTTAAAATAATAAATAATATTGGACAAGTCAATGTTTGAAACCCGGACTTCTCTGTTTAGATATTATTATTGACATTGATGATTAAAATTCTGCAAGCCTGCTACTTGCATTTCTATCAGAAGACCACAGAATATGTTTTAGATCAGGGGTGTCAAACTTGATTATATTGGGGGCCGCATTAAATTGGGGGGGATTTACACACAGCCTCCCCGAACTCAATTTTCATTGGCACAGGCACTGCAGGTCAGCCCTTCACTGTTTCCAGGGCTGTCCTGTGGGCCAGATCTAACCACCCTGCCGGCCGGATTCGGCCCACAGGCCTTGAGCTTGATACCCCTGTTTTAGATTAATCAGATGTTGTAAGTAGCCTGCAGTAATGTATAGCAGCCTGTAGGCGAAATTTAGTAGTCTGATCACCAGCTTTATCGGGTTATACATTCCAGGAATTGCAATTTCAATGTTAAAATTACCCCACTGGGCAAGGATGGAATAATGGCCTTTTATCTAATCAAATTTTATTGTGCAGAATGGTGAATTAATCTGGTCTAAATAAGCTAATTATGGATTGAAAGATACTGAAGTAATGACCGAAGCTCATCATGGAAACATTTCCTTGCTACCACAGTGATTTCTGGAGTAACAATGGTTGTAGTAGCGCAGTGGTTAGAATGCAGTACTGCAGGCTACTTCTGCTGACTGCCGGCTGCCTGCATTTTGGCAGTTTGAATCTCATCAGACTCAAGGTAGACTCAGTCTTCCATCCTTCCGAGCTCGGTAAAATGAGGACCCAGATTGTTAGGAGCAATATGCTGACTCTGTAAATCACTTAGAGAGGGCCGCAAAGCACTACGAAGCGGTATATAAGTCTAAGTGTTATTACTAACCAAAAGGAGAAAAACAAATAAGGATGCAACACTCCTAACCTACTAATGTGAAGAGCTTTGGCCATTATATCAGATAAATGATCCAGTAACACTAGAAATGTTACATGAGACAGTCACAAGGATAATTAGGGATATGCAACAGTTTCCACTGGAGGTTCACTAAAAGCAGCAAGGGCTTTCTTTAAGAAAACTCTCCCAGCCCTGCCATCCTTACCATCTGAGTAAAAGTATCATTCAGAGTTCTGAAGATGGGAATTCTAGATTTCATGTGTGTAAACACAGAGCAAAATTATTATGTGTGTAATCACTCAGCCAGTCTCAGTTCAGAGCCCAGGTAACAGCTGAAAGATAAGGATAGCACTACACATCATTACACCCAGTAAGGGTCTCTCTATGTATATGTGTGTGTGCTGTTGCCATTTCATTGTTTTATTGAAATCTGCTTTTTCTGCCATTTAACTGCCTCAGCAGATTTTCCTGTAACTTTCCCACAATGCATCAGCAGAAGCATATGCACCAGTGGGAATCGAGGATCAGAAACACCAACAAGATGCATTTATGTTCATGTGTATGTCAGGGGAAGGGATGGGGGGGGGAAGACAAATCCTGATGTAACCTAGCAACAGACTACAGCCTTGGACAATGCCTATTGCTGAGGCAGCCTCCTCACCAGAGCAGCCATCTTTTGCACGTAACTTAAGAGAGATATTTCATCATTTTCCCAGTCATTTCCAGATGTTAACATAGGCAACAGAGTCTGCCAGCACAGTAGCTTCCAGCCTCTCCAGTTCTTTCCTCTGCAGTGCCCTTCTCTCATCAGCTGCCAGTGCTTGAAGGGGAGAAAAATCTATTTCATGGCTTTCCTATTTCATTTTCTAGGTTCAAACCACTTTGCCCTTTATATTTTCCCTTTCTAAGCAGCGCGACCAATTGTGAGATTCCAAACACAGGCCAACACGCAGGTTTACAGCCAGATGTTGAAGTCATCATTCCAAAACCTTATCTCTTGCATTCCTTTAACACACACAAAAAATAAAAATAAAAATAAAAATCGGAAAGATGAAAACGGGATGGCCTCCAAATTCGCCTTTCCCTAAATTTCCTCCTTTTTTTCCTACGCCGATTACTCGCCACGCGTCCTTGAAACAGAATCGGTTTTGGGAGCATACAGACGTTAAAATACCCTGGAAGGGGCCTTTCCACCGGCAAAGGGGTCTCGGGACACCCTGCGCCATTTCATACAGGATCCCGGCTCAAAAGAAACATCCCCGTTTCTCTTCCCGGCATTCATTTTTTGGGGGGAGGTCGGATGGGAAGCGTGTTAAGAGGCAGGCACAGTATGCAACCGGGCACAGTATGCAACCACCAATCCAGGGGCGGCTTTCCTTATTTTTATTATACATTCTCCATCCAATAAACTGCAAATTGTAAAAACTGTGCCTACTCCCCCTTCCCCCCCTTCTCCCTCCCTGCCCAGAAATTGGGTGCTTCATTTTTAGGGGATTGGCGATATTTAGGGGCACCCTTTTCCTTTAAGCGCCCGTCTGCTGCTGTTGCTGTTATTGCTGCCGGTTTTTAAGGCTGGGACAGGCAGAAGGGACCGGGGCGAAAGGCAGGCGTTTCGGGTTGAGGGGGGGGGGGTACTCACGGCGCTCCCCCCGTGCGCCCCGCTCGGCCGGTGATTCCCGCGCGTCAGCGTCGATTCCTTCGCCGAGCCCTCTCGTCAAATCTCACGAACCCAGCCGAAGACCCGCCGGAAGAAATTCAGCCGCTTGCGAGCAAATGGCAAGGCGGGCAAGGCAAAAAGGAGGTGAGGGAAGGCGGAGTAGAGGCGAGTGAACCGCCCCCCACGGGGAAGGGAAAGGAAGGGGAAGGCGCGGAAGCCGGTAAAGGAACGAGGGGACAGGTTGGCTGGAGCTGCTTTATTTATTTATTTATTTATTTATTTTCCCGCCTCGAGGGCTGAGGCGGATGGCGTTCAACAGGTGAAAAATCGCCTCCCTTCCAACGACGGGGACGGGAAGGTTTTCGTTTGGAGGGAAGCTGATGAAGTCCATCAGTCTCTCTCTTTCTGCCTAATTTTAGCTAAATCGTGAAAGCCCCACCCCACCTCCTGTAGGCAGGACAGGGTGAAAGGAAGGTAAGAGGCTATAGCAAAAGCCATGTGAAGTCTAGTAGTATAGCATAGCCTTTATTGTCCTTATACAACAAAATTGGTTTAGCCAGTCTGGTGCAATCCATAACAAAAATACAAAATACAAAACAACATAAATAGTATAGAAGTAATTGGGGGAAAAAACCCTAATTATACATTTCGGTATGTAGGTGGAATGACTGTGGTTGTGTTTAGGAGTTTGACAGCTATGCTTGGTAGAGAAGCCTTACCAAAGGTTTGCTTGGGTGGGAACCTCGCTTTTGGAAAATAAACTTCATTTTATCTGAACCTGCCTTGGGAGTCTTTTTCCACAACTATCTCTTTGTGTGGTGTGTGCCTGCGTGTAACAGAAGTCAGTGGTAGGATACTTTGTATATGTTCAGCCCTGATCAGTCTTCAAGTCTCTGCATCCTAAAACAGATAAAGCCTGAATCCATTTTTTTTTTGAGGGGGGGGGCGGGTCGGGGAATGCTGTTCAAAGAGCTTCCTGTAATGCCAGCAGATTAGTGCTTAAAGATCTTTGCTGTGTAGTTTGTGAAGAACTTCGGAAATCTGGGATGCTGCCAAGCAGAGAAGACTTTGTCCTGCTGATCAAAATACATTGTGTAGCCACTGTCTTTCTCATGTTACTGAACTGATTAAAAAATATTGCTTGTTTCATACAAACCATTGTATGAAACCAATAAAAGCTCACTAACTCAAGTTTTGCCCCAAATATTTCAGCTATCCAGAATCTGAACTCTGATCTTTGAGCAAAACAGGTTTTCAGCCAAGGAGAACATTTTGTATCATTGCAAGACATCATTTGACTCATTTCTGGTTGCAAAAGAAAGATCAAAAGGACAGTCCAAAAAGAGAAATGATACTAAAGTAGGCTTTGAAAATCATGCAGTAAAACTGAAAGTAAAACTATCTTAATAACATTACTGAAGCAGGAATTTCTTAGTCATTCTTTTTAACAAAAGCAATAGCAGTTGGTTAAAATATGCTTGTTTCATCTAGTCTAGAGCAAGGGTGTCAAACTCGATTTCATTGAGGGCTGCATCAGGATTGTGTTTGATTTTGGGGGGCTGTGGAGGGCATGGCCAGGGTGTGCATGGCCAGCTCGACGTCACTTGTGGTGGCCCAAGTGCTCTGCTAGTGAAAACGAGCTCCTTGACATCCCCAGTTTGAAGAAAAGGGTGACATTAGCAGTATTCCTGTATTTGAGGGGCTGCCACAAAGAAGAGGGGTCACATTATTCTCCAAAGCACCAGAAGGCAAGGCAAGAAACAATGGATGGAAACTAATCAAGGAGAGAAGCAACCTGTAAATAATGAGAAATTTCCTAACACTGAGGACAATTAACCAATGGAACAGTTGGCCTTCAGAAGTTGTAGGTGCTGCATCAGGGGAGATTTTTAAGAAAAGACTGGACAGTCATCTGTCTGAAATGGTTTTAGTGTCTCCTGCTTGAGCAGGGGGTTAAAGTAGAAGACCTCCAAGTCCCTTCCAGCTCTATTCTGATTGAACTGATACGTCATACATTGAAAGGGATACAGAAAAGGTTCTGGGTAGGAGATGAATTGGGGTCTATTTAGTTGAAGAAATACCACAGTTTTAAGACATACTCAGGGTGGGATGAAAAGTATTTGAAGAATGTACATTCTTTGAGTTGGTTTAGATGGGCAATATATTGCCTCGCCTTCTGTGAAGTAGAATATAATATAACCAATGGAATAGCTTGCCCTCGGAAGTTGTGGGTACTCTATCACTGAAGACTTTCCAAAAGAGACTGGACAGCCATTTGTCTGAAATGATACAAGGTCAGACTAGAAGACCTCCAAGTTTCTATTCTGTCCTGTCCTGTCCTGTCCTGTCCTGTCCTATCCTATCCTATCCTATCCTATTCCTGTTCTATGTTACCCTCCATAAGCTGCTCTTTGGGCCATGGATGTGAAAAGACCCCCAAACAAGTAGCTAAGTCCTATACTATTGCTATAGAGCTGTCTGGGGACTTGAAGGCCTTTTAACTTCCATCATCACACATGGACCTGTATCACAGGAAAGACTATTTCACTTAAAATATCATTGTGAATTTTATTCTTTTATTATTTTTACCTTTTGTGCATAAATTTCATTTCAAAGGAAGTTCATACTTCCTTCTAGATATTTGTCCTGCTTTTTATAATAATTGATCTATGACTGTAACAAAACTGCTATTGGATAAATTATAATACTACTTTCTATGTGTGGGATGAAGGAATGAAATAGACCTGTTATGCTCTGAAAACAGTGGCATCTTCAAAAGGATTTATTTGCAGTTCTTGATGGCTCATAACAGGGAAGGGATGGCTACTGAGATAATCAAGCCTTAAGTGATTAGAACTTATTAACCTTCAAACACCAATGCTTTAAATTGTGCCCTGTGATTATGCTTTCTACTTGGTGTTTCATACATGCCCATGAACTTCTGCTTATTATAATGATTTCCTCCGAATATCACTAGAAAGCTTGTGAAACTTTACTTGGAATATTTGAAAAAACTTTTTTTGTTGTTCATGCAAGAACAATTTGGATTTGATCCATGGTCTACAATTATCATAACCTGAATATCCACCAATCCCAAGAGTCCCTTCCTACTGTAGAATTCAATGCTTTTTCAAGTTACTCATGGATCATAGACAGTTTTTAACTATGTCAAATGTCACTTTGTAACATTTTAGTTTTTCTTTCAATTGACTGCAGAAAAAAGTGGCTTTGTTACAATCTTAACAGAGCCTGATGGAATTTAAAGTGAAAGTTATGATTGATTAAGGTTTTTCTTTCTGATAGTTTTTAAGTAGCTTGGAGTGGCTGCATGGAAAGGACAAAGGTAAAATCAGGACAAAATGAGTGTGACACACTATTGCACAAGATTAGTTTCAGTTCAGGAATTGATTGATTAAGCAATGCCCCTGTTTCATTGCCCTGGTATGTCCTCTGCTAGCAAATTCATTTGAATGCTACTAGAAAACCCTTACATACCGGTATCAATGGTTTGTGATTGAGTGAGGTGCTGACTGATATCACAAGATTCTCCCTTTTGTTTTATTATTATGAGCTGAATATATACGTTTCTGATTCTGCCTTGGTTTATTGAAAATCAGGAAAATTGGTATTTTTCCCACTAATTGTTGTGGTTCTACAGATCTTGTGACAGTTTCATTGTACTACTGGAAGAAGCTCTTGCCTCACTCCATTTACTGGATTTTCTCTTTCACTTAGTAGTTACTGAAATGTATCTATTTCTGTATGAACCAATTAGAATTCATCCCCTCACTCCCCAAATCTAAGTTGAGCAATAAGCAAGTATGGTCACAGCTGTTGAGAAACAGAACGACTGATACTGCTATTATCTCAGCATTACAACTATAGGGCTTTTAAATACAATACCTCTGACAGTTTTTGCACTTTCTGTTTGGTGAGCTGGAAAAAGGAAGAATGAAGAGTTTCTTGGCTTATGATATTCTTTTCATCTCATGATCAGCAAAAATCAATGTTAATTTAGGGAGAATTGGCATGGAAATTCCAGAAATGTAGAATATCTTAAAGCAACTGGGTAAGGTTGTTATAAGGTTGTTTGGAAATGGTATTTGACCCCATTAAAATTATCACTGATGGATAATAAAATTAGTAAGAAATGTTGGAGATGTGATAGGGAATTAGGGACT
>JAEANM010009395.1:0-16392 GCA_017656035.1 Myanophis thanlyinensis
ATTTTGTCTTTTATCTGCTGTGAACCGCCCTGAGTCCTTAGGGAGATGGGGCGGTATATAAATATGATAAATAAATAGAAGAGCCCTTCCCTTGCTTAGAACATGCTATGGTTTGACATTTGGGTTTAGTTTTTTGTTTAAATGCCTGGATTTGCTGATGGCCTGCAGTCCTATACACCCAAGAATGGACTTCATTGGATTAAGTGTGTCTTTCTTCCAAATAGACATATCTAGAGTATTGTTAAACTTCCTTCTCTCTTCAGAGACAGACTTTTACAACAGGATATTAGAAGAAATCAAGTAAAGTCAGAACAGGAGATATGAAATTTGGCTTTCTAAATATCACTGCACTAAAATTTCCAACAATCCTAAGAAGCACAGTTAATGACTATACATCCTAGTAATTGGAAGTCAGCATATAAGGATAAATGAGTTTGACTGCAGACTTGAACTGTAAAATGTATCTAGTTCAGAAATGGTCTTGTCTTAGTCTTGTCTTTTGCAGGCTAACTATATACAGCTCTTTTAACTATTCCTCACAGGATTGTCCTCCTGATTCCTTACCATTCTGGCAACCCCTTCCAAAATAGCTACAATTGTCAATGTGTTTTTTAGACTGCAGAATTTAGAAGTAAATCCAAATAAAATTACTTCCTGATCTATGCTCCTGTTAATACATCTCAGAATAGCATGTCTTTTTAGCAGCTCCTTCACTCTGTTGGATCATATTTTTGATCAACTACAAAACCCCAAAGTTGTATCACATATATACAACTAAGCCAGGTTCCCACATCCTATGCCTGTATCTTTCATTTTCTGATTATTTGATGTTCATTCCCTCAGTCCTTTCCATACAAATCATTCCTAAAAATGTTGAGACAGAACTCTGTGGCATTCCACTTGAGTCTACATTCCAATCTGATGTGCAGTTATTTATGAGTACTCTGTGGGTAAAGGTAAATGTAAAGGTTCCCCTCGCACATATGTGCTAGTTGTTCCTGACTCTAGGGGGATGGTGCTCATCTCTGTTTCTAAGCTGAAGAGCTAGTGCTGTCTGATGACAATTCTGCCAGCATGACTAAATGCCAAAGGTGTACGGAGCATGGTTACCTTTCCATCAAGGTGGTCCCTATTTTTCTACTTGCATTTTTACCTGCTTTCGAACTGCTAGGTTGGCAGAAGCTGGTGCAAGTAATGGGAGCTCACTGTTATGTGACACTAGGGATTTGAACCACCAAATTGCCAACCTTTGTGATTGACAAGCTCAGCATCTTAGCCACTGAGCCACTATGTCCCCTTACTCTGAGTACACTCAGCCAATTATAATTCAATCTAAGCATTTTAACACACACTTTATATCTTGCAATTATATTAAGGATATTATGAGAAACACTGATTTGCTGAGTTCAAGATACACTAATGTCTGAGGCATTTACAAAATCTATTAAGACAGCAATTCTGTCAGGAAAAAAAGAGGCTAGCCTGGCATTATTTATGGCAAACATATACTAATTTATGTTAATTGTTGAATTCCTACCAAAGTGTTCATAAACATGCTGTTTAATTATCTACCCAAGAACTTTGCTCAAAATTGATGTCAAAGTGATAGACAGATCCTTAATTTCCTTAACTTTTTCCTTGAGATTTGGAACAATTGCTCTTCTCCAATCTTCTGGGACCTACCAATCCTTCAGAAGCTCTCAAAAATTACACTTAGTGACTCTATAATCACTTTTCCTAATTCCTTCAGTAATTTAGGATGGGATTCATCTGTTCCTAGAGATGTGAATTTAAATTAGCTATGTGTTTTTTTGTACTTTCCTTGTCAATCCTGAGAAGCATTTTTCTCTATGCATCAATGGCACAAAGGTGATCAACTACTGTAGGCCTGGTTTTATTCCCCCTTTGAGAGAATTATGATATTAAATATAAGTCACACCTTGCCGTATAACTATCAACCACTATCAGTTCTCTCCCTTTTACCTCACAAGTTCCACAACCTTTGTTTGTTTCTGATAATCTGAAAAAGCCCTTTTATTGTTTTTATACAAGTCTCAGCTCATTCTGAATTTATGCCTTTCTGGCCCAAATCCTATAGTTTATGGAAACGGACTTGTATATTTCTTTGGTTTTATACTCCTATTTCCTATGTATGTCCATTTTTCTTCTCAAATTTGTCAGAAAAAAACTATGTATCACAGTGGTCTTAATAAAGATCAATTTCCCCTTCTTCTTTCTAGAAAGAATAGTTTGGCACCTTTGGCATTTCATCCTCCAGTTTTCCATGCTGCTTTTTTCCTTAAGAATTTCAAGCCAATGGATGTCATCTACTTTGTGTCTGAGTACATCAAAATCTGCTCTTCTGAAAGCCAATAGGCAAGTCAGAATCAGCTCAAGGATAACATGGTTCATTTTGAGGAATGTTAATCTGAAAAATTGCAAATATCCACTAGGAGGGCATCCATTGGCATTACTGCACAAACTATCTATTGCACTCACACTTCCTTTGGTTTTTCATCCAATATCATCCTTGACTTATAATGATAATGATATAATGATAATCAGACTTGAGGCAGTCTCAGTAAAGCAAAACTCTTTGGCTCACCTGGTAATACAGCTCGACAAAAATTGTGGAGATGTCTTCAGATCAGGGGTGAAATACAGCTGGATCGCACCATATCGCCCAAACTGGTAGCGACAATTTGAATTTGGCCCTGCCCTTCTATTACCTTATATGAGCTTGGGTTTTTTTGTTTCTTACCTTAATCAGCTGTTTGGCGCATCTATGGAGCCTTCCTGATGATCCCTGCTACTTCTGGTGCCTGTAAATGAGGTTTAAAAAGCCGCGCTGCAGCACGTTTGGTGCACATGCGCACGCACTGAACCAGTAACAAAACCGGTAGGATTCCACCCCTGCTTCAGATATTGCATGTTTATCATTGGTTTAACCCAACCCTTCCCCATAGCTAAACATGTAGAAACTCACACATAAATATACCAAGCATAACAACAAAGGATAACATCAGGCACTGAATTGTCATATGTTTATTAGAAAAAGAACTTGTCTTCTTTCATGAACAGATATATAAGCAGACAACTTTGCAATATCTCATTCAACAGATCCAGGTTAGCTTATGCAGATGAAATATAGGAGCAGCTCCTAAGGAGATGGGAAACTAATGTTGCATTGGTATGTGAATGACTGAATATAAGCAGAGAATGAAGTAGTAAGCATTCAGTACAACTTCACTAATGTAAAAGTAACACCTCCTGCCCTGCAAGGCAAATAATGCTAGCACAAGCAGGAAAGATTGTTTCCAAGATAAGATCAGATATCACTAATATCTGTGCTTACAGATTACCTAATTTAGAGGTAATCCTTGCTTAGCAACCATAACTGGGACTGGCAACGTGGTGCTGAGTAAAAAAAATATCATGTGATTGCAATGAGCTCATGACTTTAGTTCTCCTTTCTTAAGCAAAATGCCATGGTTACTAAGCAAAAAGTGTGATTGTGATTTATAATCTTACTTCCACCTTCATTGTCTTCTTATTGTAAACTGGCTGCAAAGCACATGAATGAAGTTCATGTGATTACAGAATGTTACAATGGTCATAATACCCTATTGCAACTTTATATAATCAACACACAAGACAGTCAGTAAACAAGGATTACCTTTAAAGATAACAAGGATTATCTTTAAACAGCTTTAAAATGACCCATCCTGTAACAAGATTAAATGTTGCAGGTCACTGAGAATGGCAATCAGATGAATCAATGACATTCATCCCATCCATGCACTGCTCCCCTTCACTGCTGTATTCAACGAGACCTGTAGACTCTCACACAACTTTGCCCATTTCCTGCAAAGTGGTGTAAACAGTACTTTTTTTATCAGAGCTCATAAGCAAATCAAACAAAGGTCTATTGAAACTAGAGCAGAAACATTTAGATTTAAGTTACTACCGTACCAGATTTAAAATTGGTAGTAACTAGATGATGCCAAACTTCATCAAAGACATTCCAGTAGGAATTTTGATTTGGAATTTGTTACCAATGGCCACATCATTATGTACAACTTGGGGATGTATTTGCAGCATCTGGTTGGGCACATCCTGAAAATCCATTAATTATATAATCAGAAGCTGCCATTTTAGGCTATCAAGTTAACTCCTTGATCAGCACATCCCAGACAACTTTCAGGCTTCAGTTTGAACAAGTTCAGTGAATGGGAGCCAGCTTAGTTGATAATTAGTTCCACTGTTGAAATGTTCTTACTGCTAAGGATGCTAGTCTCGATAGCCTACAGCTTTATCCAGTAGAAATTATCCATTTTATATAACCAGTTCACAATTGATGCTAAAGCTATGAGTAGTGCAAAGAGTCATGGAAAGATACATGTTTGGCATTACAAGACAAGATAGAAAGACCTGCACATGGATTTGAGAACAAATGAAAGTATACGATGCCGTTAAGAGTGAAGAATTGAAATGGAAATGCGTTGGTCACATAGCAAGAGCAACTGATGGCAGATGGACCAAAGCAGTCATAGAATGGATCCCAGTTGATAAAAAGCACCCACAAGAGACCTAAAACAAGATGGATCAATGACATCAGCAAGTATTGTGGCCCAATTGGCAAATGAAAGCTCAAGAGTATATTGGTTGAAAACATGTGGAAGATGCCTTCATCCTGAAGTGGATAGACTGTGGCTAGAATGATTTAACCAGTTTATCAAACGGTGGCTTACTCTTTGCCTTCGGCTTGGTGGGCGGCATATAAGTTTGATAAATACAGGTAGTTCTCAACTTACAGTTCATTTAGTGACCATTCAAGGTAACAATGGCACTGAAGTGACTTATGATGGGTTTTTCACATTTATGACATTGCAGCAGTCCCACATGATCAAACTTCAGACATTTGGTAACTTACTCATATTTATGACGATTGCAGTGTCCCAGGGTCATGGGATTACCTTTTGTGACCTTCTGACAAGCAAAGTCAACAGGGAAGTCAGATTCACTTAACTGTGTTACTAATTTAATGACTGCAGTGTTTCAATTAACTGTGACAAGAAATGGGGCAAAACTCACTTAACCAATGTTTTGCTTCACCACAGAAATTTTGCACCCCATTGGGGTTGTAAGTTGAGAATTACCTGTAAACTCTTTTGGTGTGACTTTGGCTCTTCCTATGTTTTGCACAGCAACCAGAGCACATCGGCTGGGCCATGCTTAGCCCTCTATCAACCTTCCACCCTTCCTTCCCGATAGGGACTCATTGAGGAAACAGTCTGAAACCCAAAGAAATTCATTTCACTGGATTTTTTTTTTTGTCCTGTGATGCCAGCACAACTAAAATGAGCCATGTGTTTACAGAAATTCTCAGTCATCCAGATCATGATTGTCCCAAAGGTGTTTTTTCAAGAGGCAACTGGACTTTCTGGTTTTTTCTTTGAAGACATTTTGCTTCTCATCCAAGATGCTTCTTCAGCTCTGAATGGATGGATGAGGATTGGTCTGGATAGATACCTCATCATCTATCTCCAATCTACAAGTCCTTTCAACAGTTCCAAGAAGACTCCACACCCAAATTTGCACTAATCAGGTGATCCTGGACACACAGATTAAACCTCCAGGTGGCCTCAACAACTCTCCAAAAAGAATGCAAATGAGCAGTTGTCTGCAAGGACAACTTCCATTCCCCAGTCAGAGCTGAAGAAGCTTCTTGGATGAGAAACGAAACGTCTTCAAAGAAAGTGCAGCTGCCTTGAAAACAGACAGACACACACACAAACCCTTTGGGACTAAAACGAGCCACCTTCTCTGGGCAAAGAGAGCGTAGTAGTTGGCGCCAAAGCTTATCCACGCTTTTATTGGAAAAGGAACCGTCTGGCGGAAAGCAGCCAAGCTTGCCTCCGGAGCCTACAAGACGCAGCCGCCGGCCTCGCGTCATTTAACAGCAACACCTCCCGACGACGTCACTTCCGCTCGAGCAGCTGAGTGCCGGAGAGGAGGAGGTGGAGGGGAAGATGGCGGCCCTAGGGGAGCCTGTGCGGCTGGAGCGAGGTGAGAAGAGCGGGGAGCCGCGATGGGCGGCTCCTGGAGGGGAGAGACGGGACGGGTGGGGAGATTGGAAGAACCGGCTAAAGACGGTGTATGTGTGTGTGTGAAAAGCGAGGGAGGGACTTTGAGTTTTCCACCGTGCTTGGCAGGCTCTTGAGATCCTGAGCTTGGCTGTATGGAGGAGAGGAGGAGGAAGCTTTCCAGATGCTGATAGGAATTACAGTCGGTATCAGTTCTCACCCGCGTCGATGGGGAGTTGTAATCCAGCAGTATCCGAAGGGTCATTGAAGTGGCCGCTCTCTATTTGAAAACTTGTGTTGTTAAAGACGATGCTCCTTGCCTCCAAATATCCCCCCCACCCCCAACGATGAACATAAGGGAGCTGCCTCCCTTTACTCAAGAAGGCCGTTTTGGTATAACGCGGTTAATTTACGTTATTGCATTATACAGGGACTCCTTTTGGGCGTTTGTAGAATCTGGTGAACCCAAGGAGATGGGTTCACACAACGATGCAGGACACACACAAACACACACACACAGTCAATATTAAAAGCGTCAAATTCGACATGGTTATGGCTTAAGCACCTGGCCAATTTTGTTTCAGTTCAGAACTTCAGCAGAGTTCGGTTGGGTCTGGTCCATACATTGAAGGGGGAAGCCTTCGAGAAGTACCAGGATTGTAGTCTAGGCTGAAAAGACCCCCCTCCCCAAAAAATAAATTCTAATCTTGCCAATAAACTGAGTTTAAATGGATAGGACAGTGAAGTTCTTTTGGTAGGTAGTTTGTCAGCTACATGGATATAGTCATTATGTTTTAGGGACCATTATGTTCTGATAAGGGTAAAGCAATTAGAAAATGTGGGTTGGAGGCACTTTTTGATCCATTCCTAAAAAGCACAATTAACTCTTCAGCCCAGGAAAAAAAATTGTTAACGTACAGGCTACTCATTCTGTGGCTATCCAAATTCATATGCATACTTTTGGATGGTGAAATAGGACCTTCATTTCGTCAGATGAAAATCCTATTTCCTTCTATATTTTAAACATAAACATGGATTGAATAAGATGCAGATGTATTTTTAATTCCAAATTATGTGGGTATAATTACTACATGTAAATTTTAAAGATAACTCATTTGTTGTAAATAATGTAAAGTAGTAATTTCTAAACATTTATCTGGTATGTGTTGTTAGATGATAAAATTATTAAATATTTTTAAAAATTATTTCTTTGAAGGAAGAAAAGAGTTAGGAACCAAGGGATAATACTGTTTATATAAAAATGAAATATCTCCAATCATTTCTGAAGTAATAATATGTATGTGCCCAAGAGGCAGTTGAATTAGAACAGGGCTGTCAAACTCACAGTCCCCAGGCCGGATGTGTCAAATGCTAGCCCCGTCCCCACCCGGTTTAGTGAAGTACAGTCCTGATATGTCACGTGACGAAGCGAGTTTGACACCCCTGAACGAGAACATTTAGTTTTACTTCAGTTAACATTTATTTATCAAATGCACATGGCTCACTAGTGAAATTCTGGGTAGCAAACCATATAAAATGTCAAATTTATTAAAAACTAAGAAAACAGTTTAGATCAATACCCCTGTAAAAAAAAAATGGTTCCCATGTGTACATTCATATGTAAGAACAATGATTTAACATCCTGGCCCCAATGCCTGGGGCATTATAAGACTTTGTTGTGCATCTTTCCATCCAGTAAAAGCAAACATTTAAGTGAATTGCCAAGTGAGGATTAGAGAACAATATTAGATTATTTTCCTTTCAGGTTTGTTTAGAAAAGCCTTGAATTAGGAAGCTTGTCCAAATTCACAATTTAGATAGCATATCCTAATACAACTTTCTTTATTGTTTGACTTTTCTCTAAGAAATTAAAAATAGTCTTGCATCTTTTATCATCACAGCAGAACTTTTACAAAGTCAGATGTACAAGAGTTATTGAATCAAAACCATATTCTAAACTTGTTGCTTATTGTGCCTTTTAGATCCAAGATGTTTCAAAATATCACAAATAAATAATGAAGCTTCTTAAATGGAAACATACTGTTTTCTGTCTTGCCTCTTCTGCAAGCTTTATGATTACAATATCTATTCTCCTAAAAGATTAAACTCCAAACAAATTGTAGGCTGGAAATGGCTCTATAAAAACCATAACTGACATCCATGGTGAAATGAAGAGCTGGCAGATAGACTAGAGGTAACTAGACGGAATTAAAAATTACAATTAACACTTAAACTCAACTTTCAGATACAGAATGAAGCAAAACAATTGACATACTGATGCACAATTTTTAACAATGGACTCAAAAGCTAATTTTAAGGATGTCTGCTTCTATAGATAGATTATGTTTAAAACAGGTTATGGAAAAAGAACAGATTTTACCTGACAAGATTGAGACTGATTTGAAAGTGAATTTAAAAATGACAAGTTACAAAAATTACATAGAAATATAGATGTTACACTTAACATACAAAAGAAGCTGGCTGATATCTTAATAATGGAAAGACTATAAAATAACAAACCAAAAGAGTGACCTAGATAAGAGAGTGACCTAGGTTTAAAAAGGCTTGTTAAAGGTTTGAAGAATTTTGTGAAAAGGCACTAAGAAAAAAAGAAATATGTAAACTTCCCACTGTAATATAATTACAATCTGTCACTAAAGATTGAATATCTAAATAAACACTTGCATGTATCCTTAACTTTGTTTGTGCAAAATTTAAAGAAATCTATAAATAACTGTTTTTAATGTTACATATAATCATTCTCAGAAGTTTTTAAGTGTGCCAGTTTTTAAGTCATAATTGTAATAGAAAAGCATTTGCCAATGGTTAAGAAGCTTGGTTACTCTGATTATATCTTACGAAATGTTTATCAGTAGCTGTCAGTACATTTAGAGAACTAGAACTATCACAGCTTTTGAGATTATAGAAGTCTCATAATGGCTTATTGTAATTATATTTATTCTGGACAATATTTTATCATTTGCTTTTCAGTCACTCAAGACAAATTAAACAATATTCACAAGAATATGATGCTTGGACTCGACTGTTGGGCCTGCCCTTTGTCATGTGAAACCTCTATGTTTTGATTTCTAATCTTCAAAGACTGCTGTGGAAAATACTGGTTTTGCTCAGCTGTTTTGATGGTTAACAAAGTTAATGATTTCCATACCCAGTAATTAAGCTTCTGGCAGTTGCTTGCAAAACATTTTATGCCAGAAAACATAGAGAGCCCTATTATATTAAAATCCTTTTGCTGCTTCAATTTTTGCTAAAGACCTAGTTCTCAGATCTTGAAATATGAGACATGATAAACCCTGGCATATACTATAGCACTGTAATTCTTTAAGGTATTACCTGAAATGTGAATTGAATAACATGTATTTAGAATTGCTATCATTCTTATTTTTTCAAGAACTGTAAAAGTAGGCGAAGCATTTGCTTAAAAATAAACCTGAAAAAGAGCTAGGTTATGTTTAATAAATTCACCAAAAATATTTTTTTTAATATCTGGAGAAGAACTAGATGTAGTAGACCGCTACGTATATCTTGGCCAATGGATCTCAATGGAAGTTGATACAATAAAGGAAATTGAGTAGCGTGTTAAATGTGGCTGGCAGGTATTTGGAAAGCTTAGCTTAATTTTCCGCTATGCCTGAAGAGAAAAGCTTTTGATCAGTCTGCTACTTGTTCTAACATATACTGGTGAAACATGGACACTACCCTTACAATCTATACAAAAGCTAAGAACGGTACAGAGCCTGGAAAGACACATGCTCAGCATTATAAGACAAGATAGAAAGACCCACATATGGATTGGATTAAAAAACAAATGAAAGTATATGATATCAAGAGAGTAAAAGAATTAAAATAGAAATAGGCTGGTCACATAGCAAGAACAACTGATGTCAGGTGGACCAAGGCAGTCACAGAATGATGAAAACTTGATAAAAGGTGTCCAAGAAAGAGGCTTAAAACAAGATGGATTGACAGCATCAGCAAGTATAGTGGGCCTAATTTGCAAAAGAAAGCTCAATATGATATTGGTTGGAATTATGCAGAACAGGCCTTCATCTTGCAGTGGATTGACAATGGCTAAAATGATGATGATGATCGTTCTAGTTTGGATCATGAACTGAAATTGTGAATTATCTTTTACTGAAAAGGGGAAAATATTTTTGAACAAGTACTTTTGCAAGATGTTTACTATAATTAAAATTAGAAAATGGTGGAAAGGTTACTTATCCAGTGTTGTTGAACTCCGTTTCCTTAGCCCATAAAATTTTTAGTGGCCACTACTTTTAGGGATTCCTCTGTTTTAAATAAAGTAATTGATTACAAGAGGCCTTTTGGAATTGCAAAACTGGTTTAGCAATCAAAGACAGGATATTACTTACCCATTCCTGCTCTAAAACAAAGCCTGTCTTAATTAATAGAAGCAAGGATTTATACTGCAACAATTAGGTGGTGTTTGTCAGATAAAATGTATTTTACCATCAATACTCCCCTTTTTATTTTGTTAATTATGTCACAGCAAATATAGTTGGTACTATCTTTACCAGAGGCTTCTGATTTTAAAATCACTCTATGATTATCTTAATCCATGTAGAAAATTCATTTTCTCCTCCCCATGCTTCAGAAAGCTGTTTACTAATTATATCTCTGTTTTGTTTTTTATCAGGGATCATTCAAACATTAAAACATGGGATATTTATCTAGAACAAATTCTCTTTCCAATTTTTGTTCCTTAGGAAGATATTTTGCACATGTTTGTCTGCATTATTTGGGATTTTTCTCCAAAGAATGCATAATTCCTATGGAATACCAAGCCACATTATTTAAATTGACTATTAAGCACAGCTAGCATAAAATTTATATATTAAGTGGTATCTTTTCCTTCATCACCCTATTAAAAAAATGAAGAAATAAAGTTTGAATGGCTGAAAGATCAGATTTCTTTCAGATCAGTTTTGAACAATTTACAATAACTTACCTCATCCTTCTTTTGCTGTTTTGAGAACGGATTGGATTTAAGAAAAGCAAAAAAAAATCACAACCGTTAAAAAGTACAGATACATTCAAACAAGCAAAAACAGGATATCTTTAATTAAAGGAATATTATGAACTTTTATATTTGGAATGCAATCCTAGACTACCTTGAATGCTCAAACCAAGTAGAAAATAAGAATGTTTGGGTACGGTTATTGCATTATGCATCCAGATCCCAAAGAAGTATGCATTGAATGATTATGATTATTTATATCTCTTATAAACATTAAACTCTTAATGGATACTGAGTGATGTACAAAACAAAACAAAAAAAACCCATAAAATCATGTAAACCCATTAACTTGGCGCAGCTTTTTCAAAACATTATGAAAAGAATGAACAGAATAATATAATGGGGAAAACTAGTTAGTCTTGTTTATAACACCTTAATTTGAAAATGGGAAATACAGAAACTTCTTTGTAAAGGGAATATCTAAATATAATTGAAATGGTGTGTTATTGAATAGCATATTGTTTGCAGCCATGTCAAGATGTTAAAAATGATGTGTAAAATTCAATAGCTTACGTTGTTTTATTACATCTTCCTCCAGATATCTGCCGAGCTATTGAGTTGCTGGAAAAGTTGCAAAGGAGTGGTGAGGTACCCCCTCAAAAATTGCAGGCTTTACAAAGAGTCCTTCAAAGTGAATTTTGTAATGCAATAAGGGAGGTAAGTTTATTTTTGAAATGCATGTACAGGTAGCATGGAGCCTGCCCATTATGGTTGCAATTGGTAACAATTATTAATGAAGACAGCCTCCTTAACATCCCCTATCCCCTTTTTTGAACCTGTGGATCATGGATGTGGGATGCCTGCCATCCAGCTGGGTCCATAAAGGATTATAAAACCAAAAAAACTGGCTAGTGGGGGAAAGAGTTCAGCTAGATTAGAGACCAGTGCTGCATTCCAATGCTGGAAAGGCTTCCAAACAAGCCTCTATGCTTGTCCTCTGCCACAATCAGCTGCCCATTGGGAGACTGCAAACCTCTCCTGGCTCTTACCAACCTTTGGGAAGTCAGCAGCTCCAGGACCAATCTAAAACCTTTCCTTTGCTTATCCCACTCCCTCCCCCAGAAACATTACATTTCTTCAGTTAAAAAAATAAAAAACCAAAGCTGGGAGGACAGACTTGTTGATCTCTTTCCCTCCCCTCCAAAAAAAAAAGGTGCTGGAATTAAAATCTCCACTTTTTCCCTCCAAAAACCTCATTTGCTAAATTTATTTGATTTAAGGAAGCAAGACAGCAAAAGGCTTGGAAGGCTTTGGAAAGCTTTTTGCTGTCTGTCTGACTCCCTTTAGGGCCCAGTTTTTGTCATGGCCATTTGCTGCACGTTTGTGCTTTAGATGTTTTTGATGAACTTTTTCTTCAGCTCCTCCAGAGCTGAAAAATGGTACAAAAATATTTTAGTTGCTTGGTTGGTTGCTTCCTTTTTCCTTCAGCCTGTAATGAAGGTAACTTACAGATTTTGTTACTCTGTTTCTAGGCATGCAGTAAATTTAGCAAATGAGATTTTTTTAAATGGGATAAAAATTGGAGGGCCTGAAGATGTCACCCTTGAATGCAGGCAGCTGGCTTCCAAAAAGCTAACAAGAGCCAGAAGTAGTTTGCAGTCTCTGACATCCAGCTGACCGGGATGGAGTGGGGGAGCTCTGAAAGCAGCCATTTCCACAAGGAATTGTTGGAGCATTGAAATTTCCAGGAGGCATGGGGAGCAAGCCCAAGTGCTGCAGAGTCCCATCAGGTTGAAATGGGGGGAGACAAGGGGACTGCCGTGTCTCCATGGTCTGTCATAACAGTGAATGATCTCAAGGGTGCTGCAGCCTTTGTAACTTTAAAACAAAATCATATGTAGTTTTGGGGAGAATCTGTTGTAATTTCGATTGATGAGTAAGTGACCTGTTGTATCTCAAGGATTACTTGTATCAGATGATAAAATACAAGTTCCTCACTTAAAATGTAATGAGCAGATATATTTCTATTAGAAGCAAAGAGCTAGAAAACTTAATGTCACAATTCATTTTGATTTTTATAATATAGTTTTACAGTCTGCATATATTCTTAATGATCTCTACCTAGTTAAAACATATGTTAATATTTTTATTTTCTAAAGGTATATGAACATGTGTATGAGACTGTGGATATCAGTAGTAGCCCAGAAGTGAGAGCTAATGCTACAGCAAAGGTAAGAGACCTACTAATTGTGCTAATAAACAGAAAAAAGTACTTAAGGGTGGACTCTTTCTTGCAAGTCCTAATTAAGTTATTAACCTATGAATATATCCCAGTGAATAATTGTTTCAGTATGTGGGTGCTGCTACTATTGAACTGTCTTTTTAAAATTCTCCCCAAATAAGGTACTGAACTGGTTAATATTTACTAATGCATTTACATAAGGTTGCTACATGTTTGATATTTTCTAATTCATATGCCTGCTAGATTGGTACTTTTTGTGCATATCAAACAGACATTTATAGTAAGATAGTTGTGAATGCAGATAGTCCTCATTTAATGACAATAAGGATCTCATTACTAAGCAAAGCAGTTGCAAAGTGGGAAATCACATGTCTGCTACTGTGCTTTCTGGCTCAAAAATCCCAAGTCTAATCAATTTCATAACTTCGACTTGTTTTCCTTCTAACCTTACCTTCATTTTTTGAACGGTCACCCTGATGCTGGGATAATATACAGGAAGGGAATTAAAGTATTGATATTCATTGGAGAGGAAGAGATTACAAGAAAGTATATAGGCATACAGTGGGGAGTACACATTGAAAGCAATATGTTGGCACTGATAGTTATAAGTGTATGCTACACAAACAGCCTTGTGTATTCCCCATTGTGTGTTTCTTTACTCCTGTAATCAGTTCATCTTCAATCTTCCACTTTGCAAGGGGAGACAAAAAGAAACCGGAATACAATAGAGAATATATTGTGCTGTTACACTACAGTATGCTTGCAGCTGCTGGCACCAGCACATTACTTTCAATGTTGTGTACCTGCTTACTCTCTTATAATCCCTTCCTTTCCAATTTATTTTTGTTGCAAGGGAAAAAAAAACAAAATAGGTCAGTTGCAGGATATAAGAGTAATCAGAAACCTGAGGGATGCTGGGAAGGTTATAAAGGCAGGCATTAGTCATAAAATTATTTTTTTCAGCACTTTGTAACTTCAAAATGGTCAGTGAACAGTCAGTAAGCGAGAACTACCTGTAGCAGGAATCTGATCTTTCTGTCTTGAAGGGTAGAGTAGAATAAAAGATATGGTCTGACATTGGAACATTTCTTGTTGATCCATTTGTGCCTGCTTCTTATTAAACATCTTGTACTTTGTTCCAAAATAAGTTAAAATACATCATATTGTATTTGTTATAAAGAATGTGCCTGTGTAATAAACTATAGCACTTCAAAAAGTGCAGATAGACCAAGTGTTCTCATTCCATGTATATATGTATTTATTTGTTTGTTTGTTTATTAAATTTATATGCCACCCATCTTGCCTAGAAGTGGCTTTAGGTGGCTTACAGCCAAAAAACCAAGATAAAATATTAAAACAATGTTTAAAACATTGAAGTATTATTAACATTAAAATTGTCTTAAAAATTAAAATGGCAAGGAAGGGAACAAGATGCACATAGGGAGGAGGTAGGATTATGAAACACTTTCACTGCATGCTTTTAGCAAAATATCGTAAATGACAGTTTGTGTGAATATGTTTAACTGATTTGTACTTTCCTCAGAATGCAGTTCTGAGACTTACTTGAGCACATTCATGCCTTTTGACCAATTTCAGATTCAGGATATTTTGAAATTAATGCTAGAATGAATACATCCAATGATCTGGAGGATAAACTGGAGGTTTCTGGATTTTATAGGCTACTGTTGCTGCTTTTGCCGCCAGTGAAGGTCATTCACATCCCAGAGTCGTTGAACTTCCCAAAACAGACGAAGGGCTTGGATTCAACATCATGGGTGGCAAGGAGCAAAATTCTCCAATCTATATATCCCGAATTATCCCAGGTGGTATTGCTGATAGACACGGGGGATTGAAGCGTGGAGACCAACTTCTTTCTGTAAACGGAGTGGTAGGGATGGAATTCAATTTCCACTTGTAGTAACTAAGTGTGACCGCTTGAGGGCATTAAGAGGATATGAACTATTTGATGGTGGTGTAGTTTGCAATTGAAATGCTCAGGGGGAAATATAACTGTATTTGAGAAATTTTATAAATTTGTTAGTTCAAATTGGACATTTCATGAAGTAACATTTAAAGTTTAAGACAATGACTACATACTTTAAAAAAAATAACAATGGTTTTGTCAGAATATCATTAAAAAATCTATTATAATTAAAAAGAAGGAGCTGAAATGTTTGGCTTCCTTATCCTAGTTATATTGGGTTTCATCATTAGGATCCAGTATTTTCTTTTTAATCTAATTTACCTCCCAAAACTGCCTTTTAGATAAAATTAAGTTAGGCATGCTTTAAAAGTTCAGTCTTTTATTACAAAGTTATTGTCATCTAGATCAGAGGTCACCAACTGGTGGTGGTCTGTGGACCACTGGTGGTCTGAGAGAAAATTTTGGTGGTCTGTGGCGCATCTGGGTGGAAGATCTTCTTCATGATGGCCAGTGGGCCAGTCCTGTGATTAGAGCTTGTGGTGAACAACTTTGCCGGTGGTGCAAAGTGCAGGGAACAGCTCGGCATTCGCTGGCCAGAACAAGGGAATGGTGCTGTTGCGGGCAAAAGGGGGCAGGTGGGCAACGAATGTCGGCAACCCCCACCTCTTTCATTCCCCTGCTGTGGCTCCCTGTCGGTTGCCCCACCCCTCACCTTCCTCGCCAGGCCTGAGAAGGTAAGGGCAGGGTGTGTGTGTGTGGAGACGCACTCTATATTCCGGAGCAGGAGCAAAGCTTGCTTCATTCCTTGCTGGGTCTCCAGGCGCTTCTTCTGGCCCTTGTTGGTGCTGTGCGCACCTCGCTGGCTCAGGGAGACGCACGACTCTCTCCACCCCGAGACACACCCGGCTGTTTCTCTCAGCTGCTGCTGTTGGAACAGGTTGTATATCTCCCCGAGCGAACAAGTTGCATCCAGCACAAACAGAGGCTGGAAGAAGAGCCCGTGAGACCCAGAGAGCCCCAGAGAATCAGTGTATGTGTGTGTATGTGTTGAGAGAGAGAGAGGCAGAGATACAGAGAGGGAGGGAAGAGAGAGGAGGAAAAGAGATGAGACGGGGAAAGAGAGAGGGAAAGAGATGAGAGA
>JAEANM010009396.1:0-16391 GCA_017656035.1 Myanophis thanlyinensis
GCTCAGCTGGGCCTCTCCCAACTGAACTGAAATACAAGCACAGGCACGCACATCCACACCCACCACACCCACACACAGAGTTCAAAACCCAAACAAAAGAGTCATGTTCTTTCCCAATTCCTCTTCGTATTTTACTCTCAACGGAGAGTAGAGGTAGAGGTTCATCCCCTCGTTCTCTTCTTCTTTTAGGGGCATGGAAGAAAACCACACAGGTGGTGGTAGGCTTCCTTCCCCAGCCCCTTTGGAGCAGTCGCTGCTTTCCTAGTTTCACCTCCTCTGATCGCCTTATACTTTGATTCAGCCATGCTGGCCTCCTCCTCTTCCTCTGCCTTCATCTTTCCCCAGGCTCCTTTGCGAGGACTTGCTCTCATTTTCGGCTCCTTGTCTGATCAACTGTTAGCCACGGCTGGCTCTTCACTGTTGCTCCCCATTTGTGCTGGTCTGTGGTCCTGAAATCTGAGAATTTGCAGCCTCTAGAATTGGAGGGGTACACCAAGTTCATCTAGTCTGACCTCCCCCAGCTCCTCTTTCTTTTTCTTTCTTTCTTTCTTTCAAGGAAGTTTTCTCCTGTTACTAGAGATCCCGATTCTCTGTCCTGATCTTAGAGACAGAACTCTGGTTTTAGCTGCCTTCTCGGGCATTTATCTATGCCATTGACCTGTGCACAGGTAGTCCTTGACTTCCGGCCTCTTGTTTAGTGAAGTTCCAACAGAACTACCTGGGGGCAATGCACAACTCGGATTTGAAATTTCAGCAGTCGTGCCTCTCCCCCCTCCCCCAGTGATCCTGTAACTGTACGTTGCGCGCTCAGCAACTGGCCCACAATTACATTTGCTTGCACTGTCCTGCGGTTAAGAGACCACAATGTACATCGTTTTTTTGCCCAAACCTGTTATTTTCCTTCCGGTTTTCAGTAAAACTAACCCATAGCACCACCCCATGGCTTTGCTTAATTGTGGCATTTCCTTTCTGACTGCAACAAGTTTCATCTGTGGTGGGCAGGCTCTGCTCTGGGCATAACCGGAGGGCTACCTGTATCCATAAAGTGTTCAGTATAAACCAATCTCTACTTAAAACCGTTAATTAATTTTAAAAAAATTTCAAAACTGTAGACGCAAAACTAAAGCAGAGGGAGGTATTACAGTAATGAGTCTGGAGGGTCCTTCAAAGGCTGGGGAGGGCAGGACAAACTTTGGGCTGGGAAGGGGAGGGCTGTGGCCAGCCTAAAGGGCCCATTTCTCCCAAGCCGTGGGGGTGGATCCCTGCCCGAGGGGTCTGGTTCCTTGCTTGCAGTAACTCCCGTCGACAGACCACACCGGGGTTCCCTTGGCTGCAGGCGGCACCCCTTTGCAGCTGTTCAGCCGGTCTCTGTGCAAACAGGGGAGCCATCTGCCCAGCGCCATCAGCCCCGCTCCCCAAGGCAAAGGCTGAGCCCTCCTTCCCCCCCGCTGCCATTTCTAGCTTCCAGCAGGCAGCTTGTAGGGCACACACACACCCCAGACAGCCCCTGCTGGAGGGAACAGACCCATTTTGGTGCCCTTGCAGGCAATGGGGCTTCAGCCCAGCTTTCCCTAACATTGTGCCCCAATTTGCTTTACGGTTTCTCTAGTTTCTTCCCTTGCAAATTTCCCCCAGCTTCTCAGAATTTTTGAGCCAGGGCACTTGTCTCCAATTCAGAAATTATTGTTCAGTGGATCGAACAGAGCAGCTAGGAAGGGAAACAATATATTAATACTATTTTCACCCTTTATTATTGCATAGCACTCGAGGCAGTGTACACAATGCCTGTTTTCCCCAACTACAACCCTGCAAGGAGGGCCAGGCTGAGAAGGAGGGAGCAGCCCCAAACCCTCAACTTGCAGTTTTTTTCTGGCCTGCTCTTTGACGCAATACTTCTTCAGGCCACTAGATGTCGCCACAAGTCTCCAAATGTCTACTCTAGGGAGACCCCAAAGGTGCTTTTTCAAAAGGCCTCTGGCCCTCCAATTTCCTTGAAGACCTTTCGCTTCTCATCCAAGAAGCCTCTTCAGTTCTGAAGAGCTGAACTGAACCAAAGAACTGAAGAAGCTTCTTGGATGGGAAGCAAAACGTCTTCAACAAAAAACAGCCCTGTTGCCTTTTGAAAAAGCATCTTGGGGGACTAGAGCCTCCAGAGTGGCTGCTGAAGTTCAACCCTCTTCACCTTTCCCACTAAAAATGCCCTCTGAAAACGTGGTTGGTGAAGAGGAAAAATAGGCGTTACGTAATACGGACAGAGACTCAATAGTGGCGGGTTTACAGGGCTGTCGAATCAGCAGCTGCACAGAATTGGCCCTCTGAGAAACCCAGGAGACGGCGGCTGGGGTTGGGCTCGGGATGAAGGTACGGAGGCCTCTTCCCCGGGGGGGGGGTGTGTGTGTTTGTCCTCCCCAGCCGCTCTGTGCAGAAGCCCCGCTTGAGCCAGAGGCCCCCACCCCACCCAAGCATCTAGCTTTCCCCCTGCAGGGATGGGTGGGAGACGCTGCTCAAACTCCCCTCTGCTCCCCCCCCCCATCCCCCACAAAACAGGAAAACCAATTCCCTTCCTGCCTTTAGCTGAGGGATCATTCTTGGCTCCAACATTTAAGCAAACAGTGATGTCATCAAAACGTATAGCAAAGCATACTTTAAAATAAGCTTTATTTAGTTGTGTATTCTTTTTTTTTATATTTTTATATTTGCATCCATGCCTTGAAGGAATTGTTTCTCCCCTGACACATGAGTAAGGGGGAGGGGAGGAAGGAGACAAAGTTAAATCTAATGTTACCCATAATTGGTAAGCTATTTGTTTTAAAATGGTAGTTCTTTTAAATAAATCACCTTAAGTGTTGTTTCCTTTATTTTAAAATAATTATTTCCTAGTTTACCAAGAAAGAAAGAGAGAGAGAAAGAAAGAGATGGAAAAATGAAGAGAATGACTTAGAAATGCATTCCTGGAGCTTTAGGTGCCTCCAATTTTATTTCCAATTAAAAGGGGGGGGAGAAGGGGGTGGGGAAGGAGTGGCCGAGAGCCCTTTGGTGCAAGCGCTCCCTGGAAGGGACCCCGGGGCACTGCAGGGAGGGTGAAATCCTGCCCACCCCCTTAAATGGTTCCGGTCTCTGTGGGGAATGCTTAACCTTAACCTCGCCCTATCAGGTGTTGCAACCTACCTGGGCCAGCCTTCCTCTCACCTCCTCCACAGCAACTCAGGGTGCCAATCATCAGATTTATGCAGCCCACACGGGACCCCCTCCTCTTCCATACAGCCTCTCCGGATGGCTACCAGATCCGCAAAGGACCCCTTGAAGGGCCAGAAAAGCACAGCCAAAGTCTGTCTTCCGAAACGATGCAGCAGCTGTGCAGAAAAGGAGCGGGTGGGGGGGGGGGGGAAGCATGGCCAAAAGAAAACTGGAAGGGGGGAGGCAGGGGGCAAAAATTGGCCCCTGCTAGTTTACTTATTTAATAGCAAGCCAGAACCGCTGAACTGCCACTGGGCAAGATTCCTTTTCCTGAAAGTGACTGCAGACCGAAAAATCCAGGCAGCTGAGGGTCGTAGCCCACCTGCTCAGCTTGAAGATGCAGCGAAGGTGACACTGAGGCAGGAATTATGGTCACGTCATGGGATCTGGGTTCAAGAGGCCTCTGCACCCATTTCCTCCAGTTTGAACTCCAGAATGCGACAGGCCATCTAGCAACTTGTCCCAAATCCCACTTCTGACACCCCACCAGATGTGTGTCGACATGTTCGGGGCCCTCTCCTGCAAGTGGAGTCTTGCAAAGGTCGGATTTCCACACCCGGAGACTCGGAAAGAGCAGCGCGGCCCCAAACTTCAATTCTTCCTCCCGGGGAAATTCCAAATTGCAGGACCCCCGTATCGGGCTCCTGGCAACCACAGAGAGGGGTTTCTCCATGGCGGTGGTCTGTCTCTAACTTGGGCCATCGGGGCCTTGCGCTGGGGTCCCCCATGCCAGCTCTCTCCAAAGACCCCCTCCTTGCCTGCCTTTCTCCTTCGCCATCGAGGACAGGTGAGCATCTTGCAAGTTCTGATCCCCAACGAGAGCTCCATTCCTTGCATCACCTTTGGGGGCAAAATTTGGTCTCCTCAAGGAACCATTTCAGCCTTTACCTGAAAGCAGCTCCACAAAAGAGGTCGTGATGTGAGTGTGCGAGGGGGGAAGAGAGTTGCCCCCAAATCAGGGTCCCTGCTGGCCCAGAACCTGCCCAGTGGCCTGAAGAGAAACGCCCGACCCCCTCGAGCCCACCCAGGCCTGTTTCTGCCAGCAGGATAACTTGGGGGAACCTCTGGGCCACAAGGCACCCCCAGGACTCTCTGCATCCCTGGGGAAAATTCAGTACCCCGATATCCTGACTGCCAGCCGGGGACACTGTCCTTAGCCTGGACAAGGGGCAAGCTAAGGGGACTAAAGGGTCTGGGGCCAGGTTAGAGATGAGAGACAGAGGATAGCCAAGGCCAGAGGGTCCCACAACCCCCTACTCTGCCCCGGCCACTGTCAGATTGCCTGCCTGGTATTTGGGGTGTGATGAAGCTGCACAGGCTGCCCCCCGCCCGTGTCTGGAAGGGATGGGGGGGTTGCCTAGCAAATCCAGAGGCACCTTTTTCACAGGGTGGGGGGGGGGAAGAGGGAGGTGGGGGGAGGGAGGGAAAATGATCAAATCGGACTTGTTCTCCCGGCACAGAACCCATTCTCTACGATTCGCTCTGTGGAGCCATCATCAGGTGCACAACAGAGCAAAAAAACAGAAAATAAAAAACCCAAAACAACCCCCCACCCATTCACAAAATCCCCACCCAATGTGGAAAAATATAAATTCCAATATTTATGTAATAATTTAGTTAGAATACATCTTCTGTATTGTGCAAATAAATTAAACAATGGGAAAAGAGGAAAATGAAAAAAAAAAGGATTAAGGAATTAAAATGAGTATGCATTAAAAAGGAACGAGAGAGAGAGAGAGAGAGAGAGAGAGACCAGGGAGAGAGGGAGCCCATAGCAGCCACCCCACATGCTGGCCTGAGGGGGGTCAGCAACTTTCCGGGGGGCCTCCCTCCTGGGTGTGGGGGTGTGTGCACAGCCCTGGGAGAGTTGTGTCCTTGCACACCTTTGATCACGTCTTCCTTTTACAAACACCTGCCCAAAAGCAAGCAGAGCCCGTCTCCCTGTTCCCTCCTGGGGGGCTTTGAATCAGCTTCTTTGCTCCCTCCTTTCCCACAAAGCCTTTCGTTGCTTCCACTTCCTCCTCCTCCTCACTGGGAGATGCTGGTGTGCGTGGGGGGGGGGGGGAAAGGGGTTTGTGAACCTGTGTCTCTGGCTGGCCTTTGGGGGGGGGGTCCCATCCACACGTGGGATTTTTGCTCTTTCCCTGTCCAAAAAAGCCACAAAGGATTTTCTGGGTGGGAAGCTGCCATGCCGGCTCTGAAGGATGTGGTGAACCCCCAGCCCCCCCCTCACAGCTGGCTCTGAATAGGTGCAGGAGCCCCCCACCCCCACACGGATGCTTCTCTCTCCTCCTGAGAAAAAGCCCTGGGTTTGCCACAAGCCGAAGGATTAGAAAATACATTCAGACTATCAAAGGAAGGTGGACGGACCCTCTGGATCACTCTCTTCACACACACACACACACACACACACAGGGGAATTTGGCACTGAGACATTTAGGAGCTCCTGCAAAGCAGCCAAGCCCAAATGGGAACATCCTCCCCCCCCTCCCCCGCCACATGCATATCTGTTCAGGCTCTGTGTTGACCCCAGGAATTTCACCTCCTTTACTAACAGAATAACAGAGTTGGAAGGGACCTTTGAGGTCATCTAGTCCAACCCCCTGGTCAAGCAGGAGACCCTAAACCATTTCAGACAAATGACTGTCCAATCTCTTCTTAAAGACCTCCACCTTCTGGAGAGAAGCCCTTCCAATGATTAATTGTTCTAGCTGTCGGGAAATCTCTCCTTAGTTCTAGGTTGCTTCCTCCCCAGGTGTGTGCAAGAGCTGCACCTGGACTGGCACAAGGGGGCAGTTTGTGTGGCACAGAGGGTCCCCAAGGAGCCGGCCAAAAGCCCAGCCAGCTCTGCCCTCTGGCCGTGAAGGAAGCCCCACAATTTTGTTCCCAAGAGCCTGAAATAGGGAAGGGAAGGTCAGAATGATGGACAATAGGTGCCCGGGTGTGGGGTGTGGGCACAGGTTCAGAAGGAATGAAAGGCAGCCCCACGGAGGCCCCACGGCCACCTCAGCAGGCAAAAGGAATAGATGGGAAGGACACAGCTCTCCCTAGACGGCGGTTGGCGGCTCTTCCCTCTTGGGCACTGCCAAGAGGGCACCGGAGGCAAGACACAGCCGGGCGGAGGGGGGAGGCCGGGCCGTGTCTGTGGCCCCAGAGCCACCGAGGGGGGGGAGGGGAGGGGAGGGGGCTGCTGTTCTCCAGAGATGGCCACTTGCTGGGGCAAAGGGGCCTTTTCTCAACCGGAGCTTGCCTGGGATTTGGGAGGCTGCCAAAGGCGCCCCGTCCCGTCCCCCCCTCCCCGATTGCGGGTGATGTGTCCACAGCTGCCCCTCCCAAGAAACCCACAAAATGCTGGCTGCCCCCCCTCCCGGAAGTGAAGAGGCTTCTGGGGGGGCGGGGGGAGAGGAGGAGACATTTACAAAGCACAAAGTGCAGCATGGTGGTGGCGGCTATTTACAAATGCGCAGCAGTCCTTCAAGTTTTTCAAGTTTTGTAAAAAAGAAAAGTGGGGGGAGGGGGAGAGAAAGGGCAGAGAATAGAAAGCAAAAACAGGTGGGAGAGGAGGAGGAGGAGGAACAAAATCAACCAAACACTCCCAGGAGGACCGGGGAGGGCTACACAACACGGGCAGCATCGCTCAACAGACAACAGTTAAGGGGTTCGTACACAGGAGTGTGAGTGGGGGGAGGGGCTATGTACAGTGGTCACAGGAGGGCCACGCGGGAGGGAGCAGCCGGTTCGGGGCCTTGGAGCAGCTGGGGGCTCACCCCCCCACACACACTCGCACGCGCACCGGGAGCAGGAGGGGGGGGCGGCCCGTCACCAGTCCGCGTCTTCCTCTATGTAGTAGTCGGGGGCAGCCCCGTCAAAGACGCCAGGGTCCAGGGACTTGCGCTGCTTCCCTCGGGCAAAGACCCGTGAGATGGAGCCGAAGCCCATCTTCTCCTTCTTCTTCTTCCGCTTCTGGTCTTCCAGGTCCTCTAGAGACTGTCCGGGGGGAGGGGGGGAGAAGGAGCATAGCAGACGCTTGGATCCCACACTTGACCCAGCCTCCGTCCGACCCCCAGCCGGGTTTCAGGGCCCCCCCCCAGCAGCCTTGCAGGGGAGGACAGGCAGCCCTGCAGCCTCACTGCCCCCAGTTTTGGTGAGGAGCCCGGAGCCTACCTGGACAATTGGGTTGTGCAGATTTTTCTGTACCGGTCCTGGACTATCTCCCTGCCAGGAAGAAGCAATACATCAGCGTGCATTTCCGTACGAAATATGGCACCAATCACACAGACAGACACATACACACGTGCGATGTTGCATGCAGGCCACGTGCAGCACTAGGAGACCGGGCCCCCATGCGCATGCTCGGGTCCCTTTCCCCCTGTGGGCCCTCTGCTGTATTTTATGGAGGAGGCAGACGGGGAGGGGCAAGCACCCCGGTGCTCTTTGTGGGACTACAGAGCAGTCCTCACCTTATGACCGTCCCTCCTCCTGGGGGCACTGCCAAAGTGTGCAGGGTTTGGGATCCACCGTCCCTGGCATGCCGCTCAGCCAGGAACAGAGTGAGACCCGCCTGCAGGGTGGCAATCCCCTCCCTTTGTGGTCAGAATCACGCCGAAGTTCCTGAGAGACCCAGGAGTAGCTGCACGGGTGAGACGGCAGGGGGCGCCACAACCGGCCCGGATTCTGTGCTGCTTTTCAGCCCCTCTTTCTCCCGGGCTCTTTTGCCTTGAGGACCTACCTAGGCTTAACCTGCTCAGTGAGAGGGTGCAGAGGTTCCCAACCACAACTGGGCAGGACGACTTAGCCCTAAAACAGACTAAGGCAGGGAATGACCTCCGTCCTCCCCTCCCCGCACGCTCACCAGTGGCCCTGTCCCCTCAGCTCAAAGGGTGCTTTGGCAGAAAGGGTGCAGATTTGGGGTCCTCCTCCTTTTAGCTCTATGTCCTTTTAAAGCAGCCCCCCCCCGCCCCCCGCATCCCCAGGGCTGGAAAAACAAAGAGTTAGGAACAGCCAATGACCTGCAGATGCGTCTTACATTGCAGAGGGAATGTGTTCGGTGCCGAGGCGAATTGATGTCACTCGGCGTGGAGGACCGGTCCCCTTCGGCCGCCGAAGCATCGGAGATTATGGACGGCTGCCGCGAGTGGCACGGGCTGACTCGGACCCCTGAAATGCAAGTGATGAGCGGGGGGGGGGGAGGGGGAGGGGAAGGTGAGAGGGCGCACTTCGGCCTCTCTTGTGACTGACCAAGAACCGGAGCCAGGAATTCACACCGAACCTCAGAATGTCCCAGGGGTGGGGGGATTATTAGCAAAGTGGGCAATCTGCGGAGAATTAGTCTGTTTCTTTATTTATAAAAACAAAGTACTTTCCTTGGCATGTTATTGATTGTGTAACTCTGTCCATTTACTGGTGTTACTGTTTTTCTGAAAAGATAATACTTTTGGCTTGGGGAGATGGGAAAACAGAACCCGTGTTTCTTCTCACCGAGGGCTGGGCTGGCAGAACCGGGGACACCGATTTTCTGCCCCCAAATGGGGTCCCTCTGTCTGCAGGGTCTGGTCTATGGCTACTCTCATTTAACGGTCCCCGGCTGTCCTAATGACGCGATGCCTCGCCGGTCCTACCTGCTAAGCGAGGACCATCTCTATGTGCAGCTGACGCCTGGCAACGCACACTCTTCCTCGAGAGCTCTCGCCAACTTCCCCTCCCTTCTCACAAACGACATTGGGGGTCTCTTTTGGGACTGACCCCGTGTGGGGCGGGGTGAGGGGAGGGCGCCTCTCACCTTGCCGGTCCACTGTGTGCTGGGGGTGGCCGTGGTACAGCGTCTGCTGGCTCTGCCGGATGGCGGCCGTGAGGGGCAGGTCGGCCTGCATCACCCACTCCTGGTTGCCATTCAGCACCGTCTCGCCCGGCATGGCCAGCGAGTGCCGCTTGGGGACGTCCTTGGTCAGGGTGGCTAAGGACTGCTTGGCCTGCACAGGAGGGAAGGACAGCAGGAGAGCGGTCAGTGCCTGACACAGCCGGGGGCCCCCCTGTGGGAGACCCCAACCCCCCCCCAAACACACCTGCAGCCCCCCAGGCTCTCCTGGGCTTTGCCATTCCTTCAAAAGGCTCCTGCAGATGTGGGAGGGATTCCAACTTGGGGCTGGCAGCATCCATGACAGTTTAACCCAGTTGGTTTAATCCCGGCTTGGGGGACAAAATTAGGGATGGCGGGAGATCTTTAGTCAAAGGAGAGGCAAAATATTCTCTCTTTGCTCCGTCTGTTTGGGGCCGAAGGCAAACGCAACGAACTGCGAAGGCCATCATCCTGTGCGGTTCAGCCTTCTTACTCCAAGAGCTATGGGGGCCCCCACCCATTTCCACCCCAAGACCGGCACCCTCACAATCACAGCGACAAAGCCCTGATGAACTGAAAGCAGAGCCCTAGGCTCACTGCATCATTTATTGCTTCCGAGAGGGCTGGGCTAAATGACCTCATAGAGCCCTTCCAAGGATTCCCGGAGGGGGAAGGGGTCCTCCCGGGCCACATCCAGAGAGGCTCGGGAGGAAAAAGAGCCTGGGGGGGGGATGGCAGGGAAGACCCCCGGGGAAGAAGACCCCCAACCCCCCCCTCACCATGGCCAGCTCGGCCTCCAGCTCCTTCATGCGGTTGTCCTTCAGGTCCAGCTGCGAGCGGAGGGCGCTGGCGTGGTCCGTGGCCTCCTTGGCCTGCCGCCTCAGCTCCCACTTCTCCCGCTCCAGAAGGTCCTTCTCTTTGGCCAAGGCCTTCACTGCGTCCTCACTCTCCTGGCCGGGGGACGGGAAGGGGGGCTTTAGAAGGTTTGAATGCACGCTTCTCGGGGGGGGAGGGGGCTCACCCTAATCCTCCCAACCCCTCCTCAGTGCAGATCCCACCCCCCACCCCACCCCACGGCCAGCTTCCCTCCAAACGAGTGCCTCCTTCCTTTTGGGCCCCTCTGCCCTCTTGGGGGTGGGGGTGGGTGGGCTGGGAGATGCCCCAGTGAGGCGCAGTGGTGGGGTTTTACAGGGAGACCCCCCCCACACACACACAGAAGCCCCGGGGGCAGCACAGCAGGCTCAGCCCCAGCCCAGGAGCCCTGCGGAGAGTCCCCAGGCCAGCTGCTCAGAGGACCTTCTGGCCCACCCCACTGCTCTCCCCCCTCCATGGAGCGAGCCCTCCCGCCCCCTCACCTTCCGGTGCTGCTCGTAGTTGCGGATGAAGTCTCTCAGCTGCTCCTCACGGCTTTCCAGGGTGCTGTAGAGCTGCTGCATCTGGCTGACCAGGTCGCTCTTCTCGGCCTTCAGGCGCTTCCGGTCGGCTTTCATGGCTGCCGGAGGGGGAAAACCCACCCACCCCACAGATTTAATAGTAATAGAGAAATAAAATGGCTCCGCTACACCCCCCCTTGCAAGCAACACTGTGTGTGTGGGTGTGTGTGTGTGTTTCCCCCTCCCCCCCACTTCATTCTCTTCGCCTGGTTTTAATTCTGATTTTGACCGGGCTTTTCACAAGCAGGTGACCAGCACAAGTCTTGGACGGGAACACAAGGCCCAGCAGGCAGGATTGGACCCGGCTGGGACTCGGGGGGAGGCAGAAGGAAGGACCCCCTAAGTGGAGAGACAGAAGGGGGCAGCCCCCCCTCCCCCCGGGAGGGGTTCCTAATCTTCCAGAGAGATGGGATCCCTGCAGAAACCGCTTAATGAGGATGGGGAGGAAGGGGGGGGGGTTGGGACAATCCCCACCCCACGGCAAGGCCTGGGGCGAAGGAGGGGGGGGGGGTCCTTTCAATCCACCGTCCGGTCCAGTCAGTCCGGAAAATGCCCGGCTCTCAAGGGAAGGGAGAACGTGGCCATGGTTGCCATGGAAATGGGGGGAGGGGGCTGTGCCGAAATGCTTCCATTTCATTTTGAGGAAGGCAAGCACCACAAACTCAGCGAAGGGGGGGGGGGAGAGGAAGTTGGCAGTGGGGGCGAGGAGGCAACCAGCTCAGCCGGACTCTCAGGGGCACCCGGGGGAGGGGGAGGGGGAGGGGATGTGCCAGCTTCCCTGGGCTGCCAGGGCTCCTCCCCATCTCCAGCCCTCATGGGGGGGGGTCACCTTTGGGGTGCTGCTGGGGCCTCCATTGAGCCTTTTGTTTCTGGCTGGCAATTTCGGTTCCTTTGCTTTTCTTTCCCAGGAGGAGAAAAAACGTCTCCTGAATCCCAAAATCTCCTTTGCATGCAAGTCCCTGAGTCTGCCCGAGCCCCCCCTCCCTCTCTCCCCCCACCCGCCACTGGCAAAGGATCAGAGGTTGGCGCCTCTGCCAACTCGCCTGTCCTTCCGCTCTGCAATGGCAGGCAGGCACCATTCAATGCCAGCACCCAAGCGGGCAGCCTGGGGAAAACAGAGACAGGGGGAGTTTTCTGCCCTGGCTCCCAAGGAGGGGGAATGGGGCGGATTCAGCAAGCCCCCCCCCCCCCCCCGATAATGGCCCACATTTAAGCTCTGTGCTTCCAAAATCTCCGGGACAGAAAAGGGGAGCCCAACTCTTACAAGCTGGGTCACGAGGAAGGGTCCCCAAAAGGCCGTGAAATGCTCCCCCCCCCGCAGCTAAAACAGAAAAGCCTTCGATGGCGCTGAGAATCCCCTCCCAATTCTTGGGGGGCAAAGGGGGCTCAGCTCTACACTGGGGACCCTCCCAATGGAGAACCGGCTCAGGGAAGCCCCGAAAAGACTCTGACTTTGGGTGGCCAAATTAATCCTCCCCCTTTTGGGGGTTCAGGCAGTGGTGAGAATCGACACCTTCCCAGAAAGGGGGGGCTGGGAAGCGGCATCTGGGCACTTTTTGGGGTTCGGAGGCAAAGCGAGGGGAAAAAGCCCCTGAAGCAGAACAAAGAAGGGCCGGTGGAGAAAAGGGCCCTTTTAACCCCCCTCCCTCAGGTGTGCCCCCCCCTCTTTGATCTGAAGCAGCCTGGCCCCCGAAATCTGACTTTTGGTTTCTCATGGGGGTTCCTCCTTTCTGCCTTAGGCAGGAAGTCCTGGACTTACGGCCACTTGTTTAGTGACCGTTTGAAGTTACAATGGCGGCAGAATGTGGGCACTCGGCAACCAGAAAATCTGCATGAGGGCTGCAGCAGGCTTGGGTCGGGGGTGGGTGGGCTACGGGCCCAGAACTGCCATCACGGCCCCCTTCCCTGAACCCGGCCGACTGGCCCTGGGGCCACTCCGCCCACCGGCTTCCCTGGAGGCTCCGTTTGGATGGTATTGCTCCTGGCCCGAGGGCCTCTTAAGCAGGTGGGGGGTGTAGTCAGGAAGGGGCGAGGGGCTCTTACCCTGGAGGGCCTCCTTGGCCCTGGCCAGCTCCTGCTCCTTCTGGGCCAGCTGGACCTTGAGCTCCGTGGCGGGGAGGATCTCAGAGGCCTTGCCCCCGTGGGTCTCCTCCAGGTCCTTGGTCAGCATGTCCTTCATCTGACGGAGCAAGTGGATCTCCTCCTGCAGCTGGCTGACCTCTTCCCGCAGGAGGACTGAGGGCGAAGAGACAGAGAGAGAGAGATGGGCGGGTGGGGAGAGGGAGATGAGAGAGAGAGAAAATGAAGGTGGCCCAGTGGCAGAGAGTGGGCCTCCTCCTCCTTTTCCTCCTCTCCCCCCCCCCCCCCGCCAGTGGGAAGCACCCAGGCTCCCCAAGGAAGACCCAACGGGACAAAGGCCTGCTCCCTCTGAGCCACACCCTCCTCCCCTCCGAGGGCTGCCCCCCTCCTTTACTGGGAAGGCCCCTCCTGGCATGTTGGGGGTCTCCATTTGCCCACCTGTCTGCCAAGCAGAGCGCC
Source organism: Myanophis thanlyinensis (assembly GCA_017656035.1). Taxonomy (NCBI): domain Eukaryota; kingdom Metazoa; phylum Chordata; class Lepidosauria; order Squamata; family Homalopsidae; genus Myanophis; species Myanophis thanlyinensis. The sequence goes on from JAEANM010009396.1 coordinate 13,045, forward strand.
AGAGGCTGGCCCTCAAAGGCAACCCTGAAAGCACATCACGCACAGCTGTGGCTTTCAAGGTGGCCTCCTTGCTATGAGAGGACTTCAACTCCCAGAATTCCCTAGCCAGTTTGGTGGCTGCTTGGTTTAATTTTGCAGGAGACGTTCAAAAACGGAGCCCGCCTCCCTGGGAACAGTCTCGTTTTGCAGCCTGTTTTGCTATCGGAGCAAGGGGTGGGTGGGCATCAGCCTCACTGAACCCCCAATTAGACCCCATAGTCCAGCCTATGTACACCGCAGGCTCATTTGGGGTGACTTAGTTTTGTATAACTCTAGAAATGACACTAGTCCATATTGTTTATGACTCTCTCTCTTTCTTTTTCTCTATGTATAAAACAGATGAAATAAAATCTAACTTGCCCAGATCTGTAAATGTCACAGCAAATTAATTTGATTACAAGCTGCCAGATTTAATTTAACCATCTTTAAAAAAAAAAAGACTTCTCTCTCTAAGTTTGTCCCAAGACCCAGTTGGTGACTTAAATAAAGCGAATAATCAAGAGGACTTCTGCTGCTTTTACTTTCTGTGGGACTAGAAACCTTCAATGGCTGATTTTTCCAAAACTCTTTTCTGTATTAACTAGAGAGAGACAGAGAGAGAGAGAGACACACACACATACTTTTTGTAGAATTGGTCATCAGGAATAGTAGACCTGCTTGTTTAAAGACGGAGGGGTTGGTAAGTTTCTATATATGTATATCTAATCATGATTTCCCAGCAACGGTCAACCCGAGAGCGGGGCAGGGTAGCTATGATGAAAGAGACATCAAAAGACAATTGCAGATTAAAAGGGGAAGAAGGGAAGAGTGTCCTTCTGACATCTTTGGAATGCAAGGACGAGGAAAACTTGTTTCTTCATTGCAGCTGGTCAGAGAGGAAAAACCAGCCGGGATGGATTTCTAGCTATTACCAAGCTATTAAGATAGAATCCATGTTCAGAAAAAAAAGGCAAGTGGCTATCTCTAGACAGGAATGGATGGGATGATGATGGTGGTGGCAGCAATGATGATGGCAATAATGATGAAGATTGATGATGATGAGTGATCATGATCATGATGATGGATGATGATGATGACAATTCTACTACTCCATTCCAGCTCCTTTCCTCTCGTTTCTTCTACCTGTTTGAGGTCACCCACCACTAACAGTTTATCCTCATTCTTGGCCAAAAAGCATTTTTACACATTTCCATATTCTCCTAAACCATGCATTGTCTCTGTGTGCATGTGCACGTAGGTGTGCAGTTGAATGTCTATGGAGCTTCTCAGTCATCCAGGACATGGTTATCCAAAAGGTACTTTTTCAAGAGGCAGCTGGTCTTTCTTGGTTTTCTTTGAAGATGTTTCTTCAAAGAAGAAGAAGCTGGAGAAGCCTCTTGGATGAGAAGTGAAACCTTTTCAAAGAAAAACAAGAAAGTCCAATTAATTGCCTCTTGAAAAAGCACCTTGGGGATGTGTGCAGTTGGTACCACCGGCAGTTAAACCCAAAACAGGTGATGAAAAATAAGAAAGACCAAAACCTAACATGGACCCGACACATCAACACCGTGGTGAGAAAGGCCCGACAACGCCTATACCACCGCAGACAACTGAAAGACTTCAGACTTCCCCCAGAAGTGCTCCGAAACTTCTACTCCTGTATAGTAGAAAGCATCCTGATGGGCAACATCACCACGTAGTTCGGGAACAGCACCATACAGGACAAGCAAGCCCTACAGAGGGTGGTGCGCATAGCAGAGCGCATCATCCGCACCAAGCTCCCTGAACTACACTCCATCTACAACAGACGATGCCAAACTACAGCCAGGAAAATAATGAAGGACCCCAGCCACCCCAACAACAGACTGTTCACCACGATGCGGTCAGGAAAGCGCCTCCGCTCCTGAAAGCCAACACAGAGAGACTAAGGAGGAGCTACTTCCCATAGGCAATACGGACCCTAAACCAAACCACAACAGACCCAGGACTATAAAGTATCCCTATAATCTCTCTCTCTCAACCACTCCCTAACTTATTCTCACTCCCTGTCTATACTATTCTCTTGCCCTACTACCTACGGTCTCAAGCGGTCGCATACACATTTCACTGCATTTCGTACCATGTATGACTGTGCATGTGATGAATAAAATTTGATTTGATTTGATTTGAAAGAAAAGTGGAGCTCACATAAAAATGAATAAGCCTTAGCAACAAAAAAAACCCCATTGATTTAATGTTTTGCTATTCCTTTTGTGCTCTCCAACCAACCTTGGGTTCAAGAAATACCTTGCTGTCTTACTGGCAGCGTAGAGATATTACTGCCAAGAGTTTGCAAATTTGCTCTTGTTTGTTTTGGGGAAGGTTTTTTTTTTGAGTTGTTGACCAATTGTATTGCTTCTGGTCTCCGATGAGACATATTTCTTGTCTGAATGTCCTTTTCAGAACTTGCAAGATTGTGTCTCAGCAAAGTGTTTCATTTCCCCTGGCTTAAAAAGGTCATGAATCCTTTAAGAGACAGCTTATTACGGTCTAGATATAACCAAGGACAATACAACTGACAGTTCCCTGCAAGTTGTTTGCCAAAACAACCTCTTCTTAGGAAGAATCAATAATAATATTGGATAAGTGCGTTTGATGGGTGATAAATACCCCTTGAAGACACCTCTACAATTTAACCCTGCAGAGTTGGTCCTTTTTACTGTAATTCGTCTGAGGAAATTATAGTAATATAGTTGTTGTTTGTCTCTCACCTAAAAAGCTATGCAGAAGATGAGGTGATCAAGCTGTCAATGGAATGCCGAGCCTCATGCTAAATCAAAACAGGGCGCATTGTTTATATACTATACTGTATGTGGATGGTATGAACCCTAGCCGTTGGTTACTAAACCGTCAAAATCCGATGTTTGAGCTGATCTCTGGCTGGGAGACTTGGATCAGCCTGAACAGTAGAGAGATAACATCCCCTCTCCCTCTCCTTTTATTCTCCCTCTTCCTTCTCCTTCTCCCTCTTCCTTTCTCTCTCCTTCTCCTTCACCTTCTCCCTTTCCCTCTCCCTCTCTTCTTCCTTTACCTCTCCTTCTCCTTCTTCCATCTCCTTCTCCCTCCCCCTTTCCTCTCCCTCTCCTTCTCCCTTTTTCCTTTCCATCTCCCTCTCCTTCTCCCTCTTCCTTTCCCTCTCCTTCTCCCTCCCCTTTTCCTCTCCCTCTCCTTCTCCCTTTTTCCTTTCCATCTCCCTCTCCTTCTCCCTCTTCCTTTCCCTCTCCTTATCCCTCCCCTTTTCCCCTCCTTGTCATTCCCCTTTTCCTCTCCCTCTCCTTCTCCCTCCCCTT
>JAEANM010009397.1:0-16391 GCA_017656035.1 Myanophis thanlyinensis
ATCTATTGCTTGCCACATGATGACTCTTTGCTGAGGGTTGCTGGATGGCCTGCACTGCACAAACCTGTGTGGCGGTATCGCTTCCAATTCGATAGTAAGACCATATCTTATGGTCTGCCGAACCCACACATCTGTTGTGGTGCGCTCCCATTGATCTGCGAAAACCTGTAGGGGCCACCAATGGGAGGGCCCTGTCCAAAGTCACTTTGATTTTCTGTATTGACATTCTCTATCACCTCTGAAGGACTTGTTGGCATAAGATTGTCTGTTTGCGTAGGGTTGCTGCCTACCTCGAAATGGCTGCTGCTGTTGCTGGTTCTGCCAATAGGCGAAGTCCTGTTGGTAGGAAGCATCTGACCGGTATGAACTTTCTGCTCGATAATTGGAAAATCTCTGTCCCAATGGTTTGTCATAAGTGCAAAACTGCCTACGAAAAGAGGTTGATCTCTTTCGATCTGTTGCTTTATATCATGATGACATCTTTTTCTTCCCGTCCTTAGTCTCTGAGAGGACTGGATTTAAGGCGTCCCCAAATAGATTGGTCCCAGAAAATGGTCAAGAAGCTAATTTCCACTTCTGCTTCTGGTCCGCCTGCCAATTTTTGAGCCACAGCAAATGTCTAGCTACCACTGCTGAGCCTATAGCTCGAGCAGAGAACTTGGTCGCATGGAGAGTGGCATCCGCCGAAAACTCTACTGCTGCTACAATCTTATTGATATCTTGATGAAGTCTGACATCCTCAGTGGTGAGTCTAGCTTGAAGCTGCCGCAACCATAGTAGAGTGGCTCGATTAAAAAAGGATGCTGCAGACGCTGCTTTTAAGGCCCATGCTGAGGCCTGGTGCCCCCTACGTAACACTTGCTCTGAGCGCTTCTCATCCTGGTGCAAGGTTTCCATCAGATCCGTGACGATGGTGCTGTTTGTAGATAGAGCCACTATCGGTTCATCTACTATAGGTGGCTATAGTGTTGCAGAAAAGGTTGCTGGCAAATTATAAAACCTCTTCTCTGAGTTCAGAGGGGGTCTAACCACTGCTGGTGCCTCCCACTGCTTCTGCACCGTGTCTGTGACCAGTAGTGGAGCGGGCACCTCCTCTGTCTTCGTTGTCTGTGGCGCTAAAAGCTGTTGAGCCGTCTCCTGAAGCGATGGCTGATCTCCTTCTGTGGCAGTGGTTGTTTTGTCTGATAAAAAGGTGATAGCCTTCGCCTTGTTGAGTAGTGTCATGAACAAGGGTGCCCTAAAGAGGCCCGATGTTGCCTGTGGCTCCGCCTGGTCCTCCCCATTATCTGACAGGATGAACTCTTCATCCCCCAGAGCAGAGGGATCCCTCCTCTGACAAAGAATCTGACCTGTCCTCCCTAGTGGACTGACGATCCGCGGTACGTTTCTGATGATGGTGTGTCGGTTTCCCTTTATTTGCAGATGCTGCAGGTTGTTGTTGTGTCATAGTGCTAGCAATGAGCTGCTTCATCTGTGCTAGGAGGTTGTCTTGCAGTGATGCTAAGGATGTTGAAAGGTCCTGCGCACTGCCAGAATTGGTCAACGAACCCGTCTCAGTGGGCGCTGTGGGCACCGTACCCTCGACCGTTAGTGCCGTGCTAGTCTGCAGATCGACACTAACCCCTCCTATCTCCCTTTCAGGCGAGGGAGACGGAGACATAGTGTGTATGGAGGTCCTCCCAGCTGAGGACGAAATCAATCTAGGCGATGGAACGCTGGTAGACACCGGTAAAGGCCCCTCTGAGTCTCGGGCCTGTCTTGATTTGGCCCACTCCTCATCTAATGCTTGCTGCTGATCCATGGTTTCCCTCTGATTCTGACTAAGAATCTTAGTCTTGCGCCTCTTCCGTGAAACTTGGCTACAGGAAATGTGCTTCCTTTTTGTAGTGCACTTTCGTCCTGGTCTTGGCAACAAGGCCCTGTCATAGGTATTATCCATGAGCAGCCTTGGCAAACAAAGGAGAGAAAAAAACATTGATAAATTGAAAACAGGCACTGGAGAGGTGACAAGAACCCAAAGCCACCCATCATTGTTTTGGCCCACAATTATGTTCCCCTTCGCTGGCTGCACTTGACAAATAATGATTGCCTCGGCTAGTCTGGCAACAGCTGACACCGCATGACTTAAGATGGCTGCCACCTATACAAACAGGACTGCAAAATGGCAGTCACTTGCCCTAACGGCCATTCCCGCCAAACCTGTGTCACCTCCAACACAGTTAACGACCCAGCAAACATGTCTGTTTCTTCGGCCTGCGCTTCCAGCACTGTGGCTCCTAATTGCCATTCCTCCATGCACGTAGCCAAGAAGTAATAACTAGAAGCGATCGCTGCTGTCTTTTTAAAACCAGCAGCTGTGCCCTCGCCACAAAAGGCTTCTTCCGCGATCAACAGCTGATTGGCGCAAAGTGCTCCAGCTTGTTAGTGGTGATCACGCTGCTCTTAAAACAAGCGGCAACGCCATTGATCGACCAGCTTTTCCGGCTCTTCCATAAGAAACAGATGATCGGTGCGAAGCCCTTAAAGCCTGTTAGCGGCGATCGCACTGCTATTAATGCAAGCGGCAATGCCTTTATCGGCCAGCGGCTCATCCACAAGAAACCGGAGATTGGCGCGAAGCCCTCAGCCTTGGAAGCAGCGTTGGGCTAAGCCGGAGGAGACGTGGCTCAGAAGGACTATGTCACCCGTCCCCTCGCTGCCATCATCTTCCACCATTCATGGGGACAGCCTCTGCTGCCGAGGCTCGGCCACGCAACCAATTTTATCAACCAAGCGTCTATTTCGGACGATCTCTTTCTCTCTCTCTCTCTGTTTGTAGTAACCCGAAAAACGGCCTGCCTTAATCCCTTCCTCATGACGTGAACGAGGGCCTGGTGAATCCTTAGGCATAACCCCAGCGAAGAAAGTGGCATCTAGGCCGACTTTTGACAGGCCCTTGCCTGATTACAAGGTAATGAATATATACCAATATAAATCAATTGTCATTTAAATCAATCGATGTGAACTCACTTGTCTGAAAAGGTCTTATCCTCTTTAAATCGAGTTGTAATGAAAATTGTCGATGGATCTAGTGTCTGACTGAATAGGAACTGGGACAGGAGGGCGGGCCTGGCCCCTTTTATACTTCCACTCAGTCATATGGATCTATGAATGATGGGGTAATCTCCCAATCAATCAGTGGATTGACTCTTCATCTCAGACGGAGAAGCAATGTTTTGCTCACTCTACCAAATGTTCTAACTCACAACTCCTTTCACACAAGAGAAAAGATCCATGCATCCTGTTAGAAAAGGTAAGTATTATTATATTAAAATATGTTCACATCCAATGTCTGAAAATCAAGACGGTAAGAAAATTGCATTGAATGGAATATAAGATTCTATTCTATTTTCAATGTGTTCACTCTTATATACACCACCATTGTTTGGATATTTGTAAAGGTCAAATATTTTATTTTTTTCAATCTGGGAGTGGAGAAAAAAACTTATCTCCTATCAACTTGAAGAATTACATAGGATAGGAGGGCAACTTTTCTGTGCATTAGATTATTTCATTTATTGCTGTGACATTTGTACTGGAAAACATTACACCAAAATAAGAGTTTCACGTATGGAATATTGAAGGTACTAATGGAAGGTACTAAAGGAAAATGTCTTAATACTTCGAGGGAGGGGAAAAGGCTTGTAATGTTGATGCAAGTCAGAGTATCTTGATTAATTTAATGGTAAAATCAAATGTTGTGTTATTTGAATGAGAATTATATGGTTTTCAGGTAAGTTTTGGAAAAAACTAATGTGGATTGAAACTTATATTTCCTATAGCAACCTGGCAGTTGAATGTTACAAAGTAAGCCATGGCTATCTCACGGTTTTGCTTCACATCAATTTATAGTTTGATAAAGTTCTGAATGAGCTGTTTGCAGAGATCACTAAGAAAGAATATAACACTAATGCTAAGTAAACTTTCCCATTGTAATTCAATCCAATAGAAAATAAATGGTTTTCATTTTCAAATGAAAATTCTCCTGGGTTGGATTTAGTTGTGAGATAGCTAAAGGGGTGAATGTGTTCATCTTTTATAGTCTTATAATCTGCAACCTTGCTAACTTCCAATGTTTTGATTAAATTCCAAGATAAGATAACAAGGAGAACTTTCCCACCACACAGAGAATTGTGGACAGCTAGAGAAGATACAAAATAGATGAGAGATGCACAACAACATTCCTTCCATGGTATTGCAACAGGGCAATATTTCTTTAAGATCCTTTAAATTAAAAATGAAACATAGTAGCAAACATTTAAAAAAAATATCCAAAACTCTGCCTCACTACCGGTAGCAGAAGATTAGAAAACAGAACCCTCTTTGAAAAGAGATACGTACATTTCAGGAAATCAATCAGATTTTAACACTGTTATAATATAGATTGAACGTTAGAAAAAAAAATATGTGACCAAAACATAAAATGCTGATGAAAAAGAAGAGAAAGACACATGCTTTTTCCTTGTACCCACATTGAAATAGAATGTTATGTTAATAGAATATGTTGAGACTTTAAGCAGTTTTTATGGCCTATCTAAGGACAGCAAATATTATTATTAGAGAGCAATAGTAATAGGTTTTTATGAGAATTTGGAATGTTACATTTTCAGTTAGTGGTCTTATAATTTTTATCCATGTTTTAGAATTCTCCCAATAGTTGTGTTTGTCATTCCTCTACCCTAAACCTTCTTTTTTCTGTTTGACAGTCTCAGCAGCCTAGCCCTTTCTCTTACAATATTTTTTGAGTAGGAAAACTGATATCAATATTTTTAATAATTACAGAATACAGAATAAGAGAGTTGGAAGAGACCTTGAGGTCTTCTACTCTAATTCCCTGCTCAAGCAGGAATTAGAGCATTCTATATCATTCTAGATGAGTGGCTCTCTGATCTCTTCTTAAAAATCTGTAGTGATAGAGCATGTACAACTTCTGGAAGCAAGCCATTCTACTTGTTAATTGTTCTCATTGTCAGGAAACTTCTCTTTAATTTTAGTTTGAATCTCTTTTTGATAAGTTTCCATCTGTTACTTCTTGTCCTGCTCTCAATGCTTTGGGGGAATAGGTCAATCCTCAATTCTCTATGATAGCCTCTCAAATACTATAAGATTGCTATCATGTCACTCCTTGTCCTCTTTGTTAGGCTAGACATACTCAGATCCTGCAACTGTTCATCATATATTTTAGTCTCCAGGGCCCTGATCATCCTTATTGTTGTTCTCTGCAGTTTTTCTAAAGTCTCAATATCTTTTTTGTATCATGATAACCAAAACTGGACACAGTATTCTATGTGTGGACTTATCAAAGCAATATAAAGTGATACTAACACTTCATGTGACCTTGATATTATTCCTCTGTTTGATGTAGACAAGAGTGCATTGACTTTTTGGCAGCTGCAGCACATTGCTTGGCTCATATTTAAGTGTTTGTCCACTAGGACTCCTAGATCCCTCTTACAGTTACTGCTGTTGAGTCACATACCACCAATTGTATACCTGTGAATTTGGCTTTTCTTGCCTAAGTATAAAAACTTAGTTTTCTCACCACTGAATTCCATTTTATTGATGTGGGCCCAGTGTTCAAGTCTTTCAAGATTTTTCTGGATCTTGAGCCTGTCTTCTAAATTGTTGGCTATTCCTCCCAGTTTGGTATTGTCTGCAAATTTGATATGTTCCCCTTCTATCCCCTTATTTAAGTTATTTTATGAAGATATTAAAGAATATTGGGCCTAAGACAGAACCTTGTGGTATCCATTAAAGATTAGTTGCTGAGTATGGTTGGTCAGCTAGTTATGAATCCATCTAGTAGTAATGCTGTATATCCCACATTTTTCTATCTTACCAAGAAATAGGTTGTAGTCTACTTTGTCAGATGCCTTACTGAAGTCCAAGTATACTACTGCATGTCTACAACATTTTGCTTATCCACTTAGTCAACCTGTCAAAGAATGAAATAGGGTTTGCCTGATATGATCTGTTCCTGAGAAATCAATGTTAGCTTCTGCTAATACCTTTTTTGTTTCACTTCTGGAAAGAACTGTGGGAAAACCCAGTGGAATACAACAAAAGTGCCTCCTGGATCAAAGATATTCAACAACAAACAACACGAAACAAAATGGAAAATATTAAAATAACAACTGACATAGTTGCAAAACAAGCAAAGAAGATTAAGAAATGGAGTGCACTTGGCCTGGATGAACTGCATGGATACTGGCTAAAACACATGACCAGCCTCCATCACGGCATGGCCACCCAATTTGATGAAATTCTTCAAAATGCAACAAGCAAAGAATGGTTAACAGCTTGCCGAACATATTTGATAATGAAAGATCCAGAAAAGGTACGGAACCAAGCAACTATCACCCAATTACTTGTCTGCCAACAACGTTCAAACTTTTTACAAGAGTACTGGCAAATTCAATATTCAATGATCTGATAGAAAACAACTTGTATCCAGTAGAACAAAAAGGAAACTATAAAAAATCAAGACGAACAAAAGATCAGATGTTCATTGACAAAATGATACTAAAAAATGTAAGACAAAGAAAAACAAATTTGAATATGGTGTGGATAGATTACAAAAAGACATTTGACTCACTACCCCAAAGCTGGATTAATGCCTGTCTGGAAAACTTTGGAATCAGCAAAAAATATTTGTGCATTTTTGAAAGCAAACATGTAAAAATGGAAAACAATTCTAACAGCAAATGGGGAGAACATTGGTGAAGTCAATATCAGAAGAGGACTCTTCCAAGGAGATTTACTTTCACCACTACTGTTCAACATTGCATTAATTCCACTGACAATAATCCTATGAAACACAAAAATGGGATACCAAATCTCAAGCCAACATGGCAAGATAAATCATCTAATATACATGGATGACTTAAAACTGTATGTGAAAAGTCCCATAGAATTTGAATCAATACTCAACACAGTCCAACTGTTCAGCAGTGACATCAGAATGAACTTTGGACTTGAAAAATGTGCCATATTATCCATGCAGTGAGGAAAAATGGAAAAAATAGAAGGAATAGAACTAGGAAATGGAAGCATTGTGAAAGCATTAGCAAAGGATAATGGTTACAAATACCTAGGCATATTGGAAGCAGATAACATCTTGAATGGAAAAATCAAAGAGTCAATGCAAAAGGAATACATCAGGAGAGTCCACAAAATATTAAAATCAAAACTGAATGCTGGAAAGATAATTAAATCTATTAATACATTGGAAGTTCCAGTGATATGCTACCCAGCTGGAATTATCAATTGGACTTTGGCTGAACTGGAAATTTTGGACTCGAAAACACAAAAACTTTTGAATATATACCACACGCTTTACATCCACAAAGTGACGTTAACTGGCTGTACCTGCCAAGAAAAATAGGTGGTAGATGGCTATTGCAAATCCATCAACTATAGAAACTATAGAAGAAGAAAAGCGAAGTTTGAATGAAAAGGTGAGCCAAAATACAGAAAAACTGCTGCAGGCTATGAAACTGGAGAACATTAAAAAAGTTAAAAGTTTATATGTAGTTTTGTAATTTTATGTTATATTTACTGTTGTGCTTATTTTTTCTTCTTTTCTATCTATTTGCTTGGTTTTTTTTTCTGTTTCCTCTATCAGATATTAAAGAAAGAAATGATAATATGTCCCTCTTTTCTTCTAAAGGAAGATCAGTACCTTCTTTAGAAAATTTATACTTTCCTACAAAATACATTTGTTGTTTTTTCTAAAAAAAAATTCTTAGTGTGTTCCCACATAATGCATTTTTCCATGGCAAAAACTCATGGAATTGTTTACTCCATATTTTAACAATCTCCTTCATTCTGTGATGAGATTCTTACCCTTCCTGATGGTAATCTCAGAGGATCCGCTGCACCAAACCAGGAGAGAATAGGGTGATGTAGCAATTATTGTCTTCATGTACTATGTATTGTCCCTACCTCTTTTTCCCTCACAACTTGACTTATAGGAATAAGGTCAAAACAAGGAAAATGCCTTCCCCCTTCAGCTAATGGAGCAACAAAATGGTATGTTAGGCCCTTGTTTGTTCATAATTCTGAGAAAGTTTAAGCCTTCCAAGACATATTACCATACCTGTAGTATAATCCTCAAATTCTAAACTGGCATTTCATATATCTTTAAAATAATATTTAACATTTATTAAGAACATAAGGTCAAGGAGAAGAAATTTAAAGAATTTTCCCCCAATGAAGATATGTGAACAAGAAAAGAACAATGGATAGACCCATCTAAATTGTTAATTATGGTTTATATTAGAAAAAAAAAATCCTAGAAGGAAATAGGGCCATAATTGATTTGGGCAAAAAAAGTTAAACTGAACTCTTAATATTACTTTACCCAGTTCATCACTGCACCTAGAAATTCAGAGGAGTTTTTACATCTTTTTTTTTTTTTTTTGGAGAGGGGAAAGGGAAGTGGTTAGATTATTTGGGGGGAGGATAGGAAAAATAGTTTCTTTCATTTTCTTTCCTTACACCTAACTACTTCTATAAAAATTCCATAAGACAAAAATCTCCAGAAAATAGCTACCTTAAAATATTTAACCTTAAACCTTGAGGGAAATCATTCTTGCCCAGAAATTTAGCCCATAGGCTAGACTTACAGAAGTGGAGGTAAGAGATTATTTCAACACTAATAAGAATTTCTAGAGCAGGCCTCCACAGCCTGCAGACTGACCAGCAACCAGTTTCAGCCAATCAACATTTTTTAAAAATTAAGTTTACTGCTGCCACTGCCATTTTTCTCTCAAAGACAAAAGGCTGCCACATAGTGACAATCCTCATCATTGCAACTTTCTACAAGTTACTAAGCAATGGCCTGGCAAGACAGGTAGTCCTTGCAGCCTGCAAACATTTTTAATTTATCAGTGTAGTCTTTTCCCATTTGTAAGTTGTATTGTCACCTCTAAAAGGATGCTTTAATTATTATTTTTTTGCCTTTCTTCTTTCTATTCTCTTTTAGGGCTGCCATACTAAAGGAAGGGGGAAGTAACTGACTTGGGGTTGTCGCATAACAACAATTTTTCCTGTGAGAATGAATGAGGTTTAGCCAGTATCAGTAGAGGGAGTGACTGAGGATGATCCATTGGATTAACCTTGGCTGGATTGAAGCAGGTCATGACATATTACACCTTGGGGGAAGAAATTTTGGTTTTAACTTGGGTGGGGAAAATGCAGGAATTCAGATTTGGGTTTTCCCCAGATGTGTCAATATGATATCTCTAATAAAGCTATGCTTTGAGGAATACTTTGGTCTTGTAGTTTTGATTATATTGGGGATGTTACTTGGAACCTTGACATACATTGGCCAACTCTGGAGGCTTACATCATTTGAGATGCAAATTATAGGGTTTCAATACATAAGTAAATTACTTTCACCTTTATGACTTTAAGTTTCATTTTATAATTTTTCTTTATGTATTTTAATAGAGGCATCAGAAGTTGGTAAATTCTGCTTTCTATGGCTTTCTGTTCTAGCTGGCAAAATTATTAGCTCTGGTCTCTGGTCTATGACAATAATAAATTATTTATATTCTGCAAATTAAATGTATTGCCAGAGTTGTTGTTTTTTCACTTTCTTGATCTATTTAATTCAAGTAGATGGATGTGATGACTATCTGATGCAAATAAATTGTATACTAGAGATAGTCCTCACCTTACAACAACTTCCATTGCTAAGTGATGTGATTATTAAGTGAGTCATGCCCCATTATATAACCTTTTTGCTACAGTCATTAAGCCCATCATAGTGGTCATTAAGCAAATCACATTGTTGTTAAATAAACCCAGCTTCCCTCATTGATTTTTCTTATAGGAAGGGCCCTGGGAAAGCTGCAAATAGAAATCAAGTAACCATGGGATGGTACAACAGTTGTAAATATGTATCAGTTGCCAAGCACCTTAATTTTGATCACTTGACTGCAGGGATTCTGTAATAACCAAAAATGTAAATATTGGTTGTAAATTACTGTTATTAGTGCCATCAACACTTCAAGTGGTTGTTAAATGAATGGTCCTAAATTGTGGAGTACACGTATTGCTATTTAAAAACATTACTGTATTTCAAGGAAAATGATCACTAAACAAAGGTATACCAGCTCAAAAACAAAGGACCATATTGATAATGCCACAAGAGACTATAATGTTTCAACCTTCTTTCCAAAGGCATCCCAGAAAGTGTCATCCTTAAGAAAATTGGTCTCTAGAGTATCACTTTAAATAATCAAATCTAAGTTATTAATTGTCTTAGTCATGCATCACCCTGCAAAATTAATTACTCTATTTCTAGAACTACATGTTAAAGAGATAATTGCCTTTAGGTTGAAAACAGAGTAGGATTAATCATGGTCATGAAGTATATAGTACATTGTCATTTATACCAATTCTGGCATTAAATTTTCCAATTAGTATTACCAGGGATTTTGGCATCTATTCTTCTAATGATGTTGCAAGCATTTCTAATTCATATCATTATTTTCACATATTAATGGCTTGGGAAGGAAATACATATTAATAAGTATAATAAGACAAAACCTAAATTGGAGGCATATAGCAAATGAGATACAAAATTCAGTTTAGTTACTACCAGCTAAATCTAGTTGAATACATAGGAGTCTTCTCCTTAATACCTCCTTTCAAATCTGGTAGCTTCCCTTCTTAGATCTTCCCTGCCTTCAAATCCCTTCCCATTTCACCAGCACAATATAATTATCAGGTTTTATATATTAAGTATCCTCTAAAACAGGGGTAGGGAACCTTGGCTCTTTCATGACTCATGGACTTCAACTCCCAGAATTCCTGAGATAGCACCTCTTGCCTTAGCTTAGAACTTGAGTCTTAACAGCTTAAAATGGCTGGCTCAGGAATTCTGGGAGTTGATGTCCTTGAGTCATGAAAGAGCCAAGGTTCCCTACCCTGCTCTAAAAGAATAATATTGTATTTTGACATAGAATATTGCTATATTTAGGATGTCATCCAGATGTGGTCTACAATATCTTTAATGTTAGTTTGTAGGTACATTTGCAAATTTATTAAACACTAATATGATAGAATTTCCAGAGGCCAGGTATAATGTGGATATTGTAACCAATCATCCTCAGATGGAATTTGAAAATGAAGGGAAAAAAAACTTTTGTCCAGTGTAAGTGATTGAATTCCTGGGAATGAGTGTTGCCTGTCCTATCCTTACTTTAGTCTTCTGGGATTCCAGAACTACATTTAGTACAGGCTAAAGTCTCAAAAGTGCTTATTTTGTATTTCCTCACCTATGTGCATGAAATAGAATCAGTAGTTTCCTTTTCAAACTTCTTAATTCCATTTTATACTGTATCTTTCTATGGGACATTCTATTTCCATCAAAATATACTGTAATTTTGTTGGTCTTTGAGACTGAATGTATTCTTTCAATTCCTCAATATTTCCCTGGGTTAAAACTCTTGATGAGTAGTGAAGGGTACTTATTGACTTGGACAGGACTGTTCTTTTATTGGACTAATTATATTTGTAGAATAACTTAGAAGGAGGAATGGCATTGGCTACTTTTAAATTTTGGTACCTACCTGGCCTTAGTTTAAATGTGACTCAGTGTAGTCTATGGTAGCAAAAAAAAAAAATAAATAAATTAGGAGGACTCTAGTGGTACTTTTTTTTCTGACTAACAAATATTACTAAAAGGCATAAGCTGAAGCTCATGAAAGTGGATGATTTTTAATAAAATGTATTCATCAGAAGGGTGCTACTAGGGTTATTTACAAGTTCGGTGTTGCTAGCAATCAGGAATGTATTTGGGGTAAGATGGGGGAGGGGTCATGTCAGGGCTTCACTACATACAGTAGATTGCCAAAGCTGTGAAACACAACTTTCAACTTGTCTAATTTCATACTGATTGTTGTCATCAGCTCAAATATAGCTGTCAGATTTCTGTAGTTAAAAGACATTGCTTTGCCACTAAATCATTTATAGAATACTTATTCAGTAAATCATTTTGTCTATGTGGAATTCTTTTATCTAGTTTATGTCATACTCCATGAAGAATCTGTTACACATATATAGGATGTTGCTATACTATGAATCATCATCTCTATTATTTTTGTAAAGAGGACGGAGAGGGGTGCAAATTGTTATGCACATTAGATAAAAGATTCTTGCTGCATTATCTATGAGCAAAATTCTGATAACTGGAGGTTTTTAAATAAGTTGGATTGCTCACATATTCTTTTGCTGGTAATACTGAATCTACTTTCAGTTGGTTAAAAGAGTTAAGTCAATTTGGAGAACCTAAATAGTTTTTTATTTCCCCTATTATAAAACTGTTGAAAATATTAGTGTTCGAAACCCTACATTATTAGGAAGTAAAGATATCTATTAAGGGAACAGTAAAGGAAAACAAGCAATGAAAAGTAAAGTAAGAATGGAGTATCCAGTTGCCATTGTTACCTTGTACAAACAAACAAACAAACCAAATTTCTCCACTGTTATTTCTCTTAGATATCTAAGAGAACCCCAAGATTATCCCGCATAGTGTCTTCTTTATAAATGCAAATTGAGATGAATGTATTATGGTTATATTACTTTCTTTAGTTATTTTTTGAGTTCCTAGCTAATGATGCTGTTAATTATACAAAATTCATATTACAAATCTTGTAGAATCTCTCTCAGACTTTAATATTACTCTGACATAGGCCTCCTAAAACAATGAAAAATGTATAGAGACATTAAGTGTTTTATAAGAAATCTTAAACAGTTTAGGTAAATCTATACTATTTGACAAAGTATCCATCTGGTTCAGAGATTTTTGTGTATTTCCAGGTCTCAGACTTTTCTTGCTTATATATTTTTATATTCCTGGAGAATCTCTTTCATTTCAATAAATTTTTAAAAATGAACAATATTTTATTATTTAGTTATAAAATAGTCTTATTGATATACATTACATCAGTTATTGATGTATCTGACTGTACAAATCAATGATCAAGTGGATTATAAAAACTACAAATCTATTAATTAAAATATTCTGTTTCAGTAAATACAAGTCAAATCAAGTAGGCTTTATTGTCATTTCAACAATATACAGTACAGTACACAGTGAAATGAAACAACGTTTCCTCAGGACCAAGGTGCATAGATAAAAAAGGGGGGGAAAGCAGGACACAGAACAACACATAACACTAAACTAAAAACTTTGAAAAAAAAACCCTTTGTTTCTTTGTGTTGAAGAATCTGATGGCTTGTGGAAAGAAATTGTTATATAGTCTGGATATGCAGGACCAAATGCTTCTGTACTTCTTTCCAGATGTCAGGAGAGTGAAGAGTGTGTCTGAGGGGGAGGGTGTGGTCAGCCACAAAGTTTCTGGCTTTACAGATGCCATGTGTGTTGTAAATGACCATGACAGAGGGAAGAGCAACCATGATGTTCTTCTCTGCTGTCCTCACTATTTGCTGTAGTCTCTTGCAATCCAAAATGGTGCAATTCCCAAATCAGGTGGTGATGCAGCTGCTCAGGGTGCTGTCAATGGTCCCTCTGTAGAAAGTTGTGAGGATGTGTGGTGGAAGCTGTGCCTTCTTCAGTTTCCTCACAAAGTAAAGATGCTGCTGGGCCTTCCTTGTTATGGAACCTGTGTTGAGGGACCAGGTGAGATTCTCTTCCAGGTGAACACCAAGGAATTTGGTTCTCCCTACGATCTCCATGGAGGAGCCATTGATGTTCAGTGGGGAGCAGTCATGTTGTGTCCTCCAGAAGTCAATAACCATCTCTTTTGTTTTGTCTACATTCAGAGACAGGTTGTTGGCTTTATACCAGTCCATTAATTTCTCAACTCTCTCGTCGTTCTTGCTGATGAGACCCACCATGGTTATGTCATCAACAAACTTAATAATGTGGTTTGAACTGTGCATTGCTGTACAGTCATGCATCAGCAGGGTGAACAGCAGGGGACTGAGCACACAGCTCCGAGGAGCTCCAGTGCTCTGTATGATGGTGTTAGAAGTGCTGTTCATAATCCGGAGTGTCTGAGGTCTTCCAGTCAAAAAGTCCATGATCCAGTTACAGAGGGAGATGTTCAGGCCCAACAGAGTCAGCTTCCCCATCATGTGTTGGGGAATGATAATGTTGAATGCTGAACTAAAGTCTATGAACAGCATTCATACATATAAGTCTTGTTTTCTAGGTTTTCTAGGTGAGGGATAGATGTAGTGTAGTGGAGATGGAATCATCAGTGGAGCAATTCGAGCAGTATGCAAACTGCAGTGGATCTAATGTTACAGGCAGCAGGGTCTTTATGTGCCTCATGGCAAGCCTCTCAAAGCACTTTGTGATGATGTGAGTAAGTGCAACGGGATGGTAATCATTGAGGCAGGACACTGATGATTTCTTCAGCATGGGGATGATGGTCATTGTCTTGAATCACTTTGGAACAGCAGTGGTGCTCAGAGAGATGTTGAAGATGTCGGTGATGCACATCCTCTAAGAGATGTTGAAGATGTTGGTCTGCACATCCTCTAAGCACTCTGCCAGAAATATTGTCTGGTCCCACAGATTTCCGTGGGTTGACTCTGCTTAGAGCTTTCCTCACATCAGCAGTGGAGAGACAAAGAATCTGGCCATTGGAAGGAAGTGTGGTCTTCCTTGCTGTCACGTCGTTCAATGCTTTGAAACGGGTGTAGAAGCTGTTCAAAACATCTGAAAGTGAGCCATCATTCTCACAGGCAGGTGATGATGTTCTGTAATTAGTGATGGTTTGGATGCCCTGCCACATATGCTGTCCGTGAAGTGTTGGTGGATGCTCTGGGCATGTGCAAACTTTGCTTCTCTGATGGCCCAGGACAGTTTGGCTCTTACTGTTCTTAGGGCTGCTTTATCACCTGCCCTGAATACAGAGTCTTGGGTTTTCAGTAGACCATGAACCTCTCCAGTTATCCAAAGCTTCTGGTTGGGGTGTGAGATAATTTTCTTGGAGACTGTGACATCATCAATGCACTAGCTCAGACATGGGCAAACTACGGCCCATGGGCCACATCCGGCCTGTTGGGCTTTTTAATCCAGCCTTTTGAACCGCCCCAACTTCCTCAACCACATTCCATTTATGCAGCAGCGCTTATGGCACCTGCCCTTCCCCGATACAAAGGCCTTTTTCCAGCCGGGAAATTGATGGATCTCATCACCCAAAAAAAAGGGTCAATGAAGGGGTGGGGCTTGTTTCCAGGAAATGACATCGCACGCACGTGGCCACCAGTTTTTTCAGGCTGGTGAGGCAGGGGTTTGGACGAAGACCTGTGACCTCCTGGCTGCCGCCACAGTTCTCCACTGCCTTCTGGGGCTTCTGATAGCCGGATACACAGGTCTGTGCTGAGATTGGGGTGGGGGTCATTTGGGGCTCGCTGTAGTGCTATTGATTGGGTGGCCGTGGCTTTCGTTGGCTCCCGGGGGCTCCCAGGAGCAGCAGCTGCCTTGCACAACTCTTCCACGAACTTCCGGTTGCCGCTGCAGTTCTCTGTCGCCTCCTGGGGCTCCTGTGGCTGCCGTGGCTTTCGTCAGCTCCCGGGGGTTCCCAGGATCAGCAGCCACCTTGTGCAACTCTTCCACGGCCTCCTGGTGGGACAGGACACTGATGCCCGTGTGTCTTTGCAGGTGTGGGATACAGCAGCCATGGAGAAGAAGGTAAGAGGGCAGTGGGCAGGAGTGGGGGGGGGGCGGCAGGCAGGTGTGGCTCTGCAGCGGCAATGCCGGCTCTTCTCCTGCCGCCCCTCAGCAGCACCTGGGCAACGGGAGAAGAGCCGGCATTGCTGCTGTGGAGCCGTGCCCCCCCCCCCACCGCCCCCCACTACCCCCCTGCTCCTGCCTGCCGCCCTCTTACCTTCTTCTCCATGGCTGCTGTGTTTGGTATCCCATGCCTGCAAAGACACGTGGGGGAGGGGGGGCTGTGGGAGGGGGAGTAAGGGTGGGGTGGCTGCGGGAGGGGGAGTAAGGGTGGGGGGCTGCAGAAGGGGGAGTAAGGGTGGGCTGGGGGGATGGGGGAGGGGGAGACCATCATTGTGGCCTGCAAGTCAAAAAGTTTGGCCCGTGAATCAAAAAGTTTGCCCATACCTGCACTAGCTGTTGTAGCTGGTCACTGATGATGTGTACTCCTCCAAGTCAATGGAGTTGGTTGCAGATGCCCTGAACATGTCCCAGTCAGTGCATTCAAAACAGTCCTGAAGAGCAGAGATGACTCCTGCTGGCCAGGTTCTCACCTGCTTCCGAATTGGTCTCAAACACCTGATGAGTGGTCTGTATGCCTGATTTTTATTTATTTATTTATATATTAAAATATTTATTTATTGTTATTTATTTT
>JAEANM010009398.1:0-16391 GCA_017656035.1 Myanophis thanlyinensis
ATAGATATATATATATGTTTTTAGGTATATGCACCTATAGATAGATACGTATACACACATTACTGAAAATGCAAATATATATTCGTAATTTGATGTTCTTTAAACAGTAAGTGGCTGAATGAACACCATCAAGACATTTTGTGCTAGACTGCTGTAATGTAATAGTATTTAAACACTAATCACACTGGCACTGATTGAATAGGCCTTACCTTAAATGAGTCTGAAGAATAGCACTGTAATGTAATAGAGATCACATTACTTGATTAAATCAAGTATCCTCACTTGGCTTATTCTGAAAATTCTTCAAGAAAGAAAAACCAAGGAAAGCAATTCAATTCCCTTTCTTGTTCTCTTGTCAGGGTGCCACAAAAAACCATGAGAATATCCAAACTAATGTTTAGGACAGTGGCCTTTTATCAGTTTTATATTACAGAAATCAAGCAATCTGTCCTTGAAAAATCTATTATTGATTCTAATTTTAAATCAGAATGATAATGATAGCACTATCACTATCGATCTATCCATCTAATCACAGTTCTGTTGCTATATTCATACATGAATAACAGTTTCTAATGCTGAAATACTGTATTAATTACAATATGTATTTTGTATTTAAACCTGAATTACTCAAGTGTTTAAACTATTATACATGTCTCTTCATATTCCTCAGAGATCTTATTTCAATAGTCAATCTAAGTATCGCCATCTTTCTCTTCCTTCTCAATGTTTTGTTACATCAAGGGTTTCCATCTGCGTGACAAAAAAAATCCCTTAAATCAGGGGTCTCCAATCTTGAGCTTTGCTGGCTGAGGAATTGTGGGAGTTGAAGTCCACAAGTCTTCAAGTTGCCAAGATTGGAGACCCCTGCCTTAAATCAAATCCAATACCACAGATTCCCTTATCCTTTCCTAATTATTCAGGAATACATTCGCTAATTAAAACTAAAAAGGAAATCAGATACAAGTGTGACATACCATTATAAATGAAAACTAACTTTATAAATTGATCTGAAGAAAGTTCTTATAGAAGAGTTCTTAATGACAAAACATTAGCATTCATGTAGTTTTTTACTATCATAACTTACCTAGAAACTAAATACAGAAATTGATCCTTGAGGAAGAAGAATACACAAAAACAGAAATACAATGAGCCAAGCAATATGGCTCAAATCCAAATTAAATCTTCCGCATTGACAAATTTAGATCAATGGAACTTACTACTTACAATCATAATATAATATATATTATAATATTACTGTATTATAATATACAGTACTCTGGATCTTATCCCAAAGTTAGTTATCCAGCTAATACAAAATAAGTAATTGATGAAGCAATAAAGTCATATGTAGACTGAAATTGATTAAGATATTTATGGCTTATTTTTCCTTCATAAAAACATATGAAGATGCTACTCAGTTGTTAAAACAGTATCAGGCCTTCATGGAAATTCAAACAAAATATTAAAAAATAATAAGGTATTTGAGCTTCAAGCTGCAATTAAATTAAATCTACAGCAGTATTTTGTTTAAAGAAATGTATCCTTACAATTTTTTCTTTCCAATTTTAGTCTTTTCTTGGAAAAGAAGCCAAAGCATACATATTATTGTACAAAAAGATTTTTATCAGTAATGGAGGAACCTTTTTATCTCCAAACTTAGAGATTTCCCCTTCTACTCTGCCTATTCTGAATCTAAGCAAACAAACAATAAGATCTACTCTTAGTCTCTTGCTATCATTCACATGTGGTTTAATCAGGTGTGCGCAAAGTTTTTGACTTGCGGGCCAAACTTTTTGACTCGCGGGCCACAATGATGAGCTCCCCCTCCCCTAGCCCCCCCACCCCCACCCTTACTCCCCCTCCCACAGCTCCCCCTCCCGCAGCCCCCCCTCCCCCACGTGTCTTTGCAGGCGTGGGACGCCGAACGCAGCAGCTCTGAAGAAGAATGTAAGGGGGCGGCGGGCAGCAGTGGGGGGGGGTGCGCACACATGCGCGCGCGGCTCTGCAGCAGCAACGCTGGCTCTTCTCCCACCGCCCAGGTGCTGCTGATGGCGAAAAACAGCTCCGGCAAGACGAGCATGCGCTCCATCGCGGGATTTAGTTGGCGAAGTGGAGCGCATGCTTGTCTTGCTGGAGCCGCTCTTCGCCATCAGCAGCACCTGGACGGTGGGAGAAGAGCCGGCATTGCTGCTGCGGAGCTGCGCCCGCCTGCCGCTCACCCCCGCTCCTGCCCGCCGCCCTCTTACCTTCTTCTCCAGGGCTGCTGCATTCGGTATCCCACGCCTGCAAAGAAATGCGGGTGTCAGCAGCCTGTCCCGCTTCGCCGGGCAGCTCCCCGCAGCCTCCCCGGATGGCTCAGCGGCCTCTTCGGCGGGAGAGGGGCCCGGCAGGCATGGAAGGGCGCAGAGCATCCCTGTGCTCTGGACTAGCCCTGCGGCCGAGGGGCGCGGGGGCAGCAGACGCTCATTGGCGTCATCCTGTGCCTAGCCCCAGCCTCGCGTAGGTCGCTCGCGACGCACCAATCACCGAGGCAGCAGCGACCCTAGAGTGACCCTCCAGCGAAGCCACGGTAGCCATGCTCTCAGGTACGCTGCCTCTGTCAGTGAGGGCAGAACTAGTTCCGCGGGCCGGATTAAAAAGCCCAATGGGCCGGGTGTGTCCCGCGGGCCGTAGTTTGCCCATGTCTGGGTTTAATCATTCCCTGGCAACGTTTGCCATGGTGGCAGACTCTAATGATAGGCACAGAGTACATAAAAGGACACAACTGTTTATTTGCCAAATATCATTTCTGATGCATTTTTTTATTTCCCTAAAGTCAATCTGATCACTTGAATTGCTTATTCTGTTCTTGTAAGCTGAGCATCCCTGGTTGATGCAGAGCCCATGACTGCCTCAGATTACACACACACACACACACACACACATATTGGCATTTGCCCAGAATGGCTCAACAGCCTTGTACTCAGTCTTGTACTTGCACACAATAAAAACAGGAAGAGTCTGTGATTTGTGTCAGATACACAGGGTAGTAGCAGCCATACCATGATAATGAAGCCAGAAAAAGTGTGATTGAGTTTGTATGCATGAGTTGTAACTGTTATTTAAATTTAAAAGAAAGAAATCATTTTTAAATTGGCACCGAAAGCCAAATAATTTTAGGCAGAGAACTATTTTATATACAGGCCTGGGGTTAATGTTTATGTGTATGGTGATGGTATGTCTCTTGTGGTTGTTTTAGTTAGGGGCTCTGCTTTGTTTGTTTTTAACTGTTTTTACTAAGTATCAAGTTTTCTAAATTGCCCAAAACATACTGAAGGGGGTGATGGTGGTACAATAAATTTAATGAAATAAGGAAAATAAATGAAATGCAGGTAGCTGAAGGATGGATCTCAGATGCCCATGTAAACACACAACTACTATTTCTCTTCTCTGTTCCCCAACTCCCTTCTTTGTAAGAGATTTCACATCCGAAATACATTTGTCAATACCAACAAATATGCAGCTTCACATTTAAATGAATATGAGGAAAAGAATCCAATACGTATCGCTAGTTATGTACATGCCTAGTTAGTTGTGTTGTGATTGCTGCTGGTCACTATTAATTTCTGAGTAACTCATTAGGGAGTTTTCTCAATTAAAGTCCAAAATTTTGGTCAAGAGCTCCACACCTAGCAGTGGATATAAGAGTTATCTCCCTCCTTGCTATAACATATAAGATAAAAGACAAAGATTCTGTATGCTTTAAGAATCTGGAGCAGAAAATACAAATTGGGGGGAGGATGGTGGTGATCTCTCCCCAATATACACATGCATGTACATATGCACACACACACACACACACACACAAAATATTGTATCAGAACATTCATAGTCATTGTCATAAATACTTCTAAATTTGAAAGTGAAAAATGAGTAAAAAGCTTGATTTAGTTGGCTCCAGTTATAATGACCCCATCCTCCATCCCATCAGTGTAAATCCCATGGTTCTGTAAAAATCATCTGATTGTTAATGAAGTATATACTTTAATGGATTTAATGGAAGTTACTATGTTGTATGAGTTCAGGTCTAATTAAATATATGTAGGATTGCAATCTAAAATGTACATCCTCTGAGACAAAGATGAAGAAACTTATTCTCAGTTTACAGAATTTTGTTTTCTTTCTGTCTACCCCTGTACATATAAGTAGTGAAATGAAAAAAATCAGAAAATCTAGAAAACACAGCCTGTGTCACAGCTTACAAGAATCAAATGGATAGAAATCCATGCCATAAAATAAAGCTATTACAGTTCAAAACACTTTTGTTTTTTCTTAATGGATTGATGTGAATTACTCATCTGGGATGTTTTTATCAATAAGTAAAAAAACTGAGGAAAGATTTGTGTCCATGACATTTACATCAGTTTTTAAAAGTATATTTATACAGTTAAAGCTTTACGTTACCTTTCTGGACATGGATTATGTCTGGGAAGTTGGCCAGATGTCCCTGATACAGAGCTAATAAATCCATCACTGGGTCCAGGTCCTGTCTGGGTTGGTCTGCAAAGAGTTCACCAATAGCATCATAAGCTTCCCCGGTGAAGGCAATGGCCTGATTGAGGCCAACTGAAAAAGCCTGCTGGTCCATTTCAAAGGCTTGGCTGAGGCCCCTGAAGGAGTGTCCCACTTTCTGGTATTCCTTCTTGAACCCAGCAACCTGCTTGCGGGCAAACTCATTGACAGTCTGGTTCAACTGTATGGTGCTCTCATCCATCTTTTTGGTGAAGCTTTTGAAGCCATCTACTTTACTTTCAACCTCCTGCAGGTCCAGAGCAGCAGGGCCACCAGCAGGGACACTAATGGTCAGGAAGAAGTTAGCGCCCACCATCTCATCCTTCTCAGCTTTGCGCTTGCCTTGCTTCCAGGCCTTCTCATCAGTGCTGGGACAGGTGAGGAAATGCTGGAAGGCATCGCACTGGGCCAACACGGGATGGCTACACATATGGTCCATCCACCACGCTAAGCCCTTGCGGCGCTTGGAGATAAAGTCCTCCTCGAAACGCCCGGTGGCTTGTTTCTCTGGCAAGTGGGGTACGGAGATGACGGGGAACTTCTCGACCAGACGGCCATAGAGCCAATCAAAGTGCTTGTAGCGCCGGTTGACCTGCTGCCCTGTGTGGCTTGGCACCAGCTTGTAGGCAATGTAGCTCTTCATGCCTTTGAATTTGGTCTGCTTGGTGGGGTCGTCGATGGAGCACTGGAAAGGGTAAGGGTTCTCCTGCCACTCAGGCCCGTAGGAGCCCAGCACCACGCAGAGTTTGTCCCCGTCCTTCACGAACCCCAACGCCTCACCCAGCACGAAAGCTTCGCCTCCGGATTTCACAAAGGTGGAGAAGCGGTTCAAGTTGCGGCTGACGGTGGCCGAGCTCTTGGCGCCGCCGGCCGGGTGATGCAAGGGGCCGCCAGGCTGGCTGCTCCGGGAGCTGAGCGACAGATCGGACCGGGTGGAAAGGGAATACCGGCTGGCAGAGCCGCCCGCCCCGACGACACCCATCGCCGCATTCTCGTAGTCCGGGTAGGAGCAGCCCAGGACGCCCGGCTCGTCCGCCACGGTAGAGCTGTCGTCCCAGTCATCGTCCCAGTCGTCGTCGCTGCCTTGGCTGGCTTGGTAAGAAGAGCCGCCGCCGTAGGGGCGCACCGTCTGGAAGGAGGTGAAGCCCGACGAGGCGGGCGGCGGAGGCAGCTGGAAGGGCTCGGCAGCCGGCGGAGGCAGCTGGTGATGCTGGGCGGCGGCGGAGGAGACGGGCGGGGGATTGAAGGCGGTGGCCGGCGCCGCCAGGGGCTCAAAGCCGCTCGACGGCACGTTCGCGTAGCGGGCCGGGACGGGCGCAGGAGGCGGGAGCGCCGGCTCGGCCACCGGAGCTCGGATGACCTGCACGTAGGAGGCCGGGAAGAGGCCTCGGTCGCCGCGGCTGTTCACCCCCTCGAACCAGCCCTCGATCTCCTGGTCGCTACACAGGCTCAGCACCTCGTGTTCCCGCAGCGAGATCTCGCCCGGGTTCTCCGACTTGAAGTCGTACAGCGCGCGGGCCCGCAGCAAAGCCATGGCCCCGCCGCCGTTCTGGTCGCCGCCCAGACAGGGATGGAAGCCGAAGGGCCGCCTCGCAGCGCCGCCAAACAGGCGCAGCTCGCGCCCCCCGCCGGCCGGCCGGCCGCGCTGCCCGCCCCTCCGGTGGACCAACGGCCGGTCCCCCTCCCTCTCCCGGAGCGCCTCCTCCGCCTCACCCCGTGCCCCGCTCCCTCTCTCTCTCCCGCTCTCTCTCTCTCTCCTCAGGGAAGGGCGGGAAGGGCAGCCCTCTCCTTCGGCGGTCGCGCTCCCCAACCGAGCACCGAGGTGCCGCTTCGAGGCGCCCAGGGAAGGGGCCGGGCCGGGGGACTGTCCCACGTCGCCAGTTTCACTAATCCAGAGCCGAGAGAAAGGGCCGGGAAGCCGAACTCAGAGCTGCCGCCCCCATCGATGGGGCCGGAGCCTGCGAGCCGATGCTTTGAGTTGGCTTCGCGGTGCTCCGCCTGCCCTCTGGCGTTCGGCGCGGGAGGGACGCCGCCTCGGAGCGAGGGAGAAGCCGTTGAAACGGTCTCAGGCGCCGGTCCCTCTGACTCCGGGGACCCGTAAACTGAGGTTGAGTCCGGACCCTTCGACGAGAAACCCTCAACAGCGATTCAAATCCAGTCAGGCGCCGTAGAGTTTTCTTGCCAATCATCTTGTATAAATCCGAGATGTTTTTTTTATCCGTCTAAAGCCCTGGGCTTACCTAGTGGTCTCCCATCCAAATATTAAATAGGAACCTCTGGCTCTACTTAGCCTTTTTAAATGCGGAGGATTTAAATATAGGAGCACTATTGTTGATGGCATCAAGGGTATATCTTCCTGTTTCTTTTCTTGGCAATATAAATGACCTTTTCTTTGCATTCTGTAATGATTTTCACAGTCTTGATTAAAGGTCCCTCTTAAAATGCTAACCTGCTTAGCTTTTAAGATCATCTAAGTCTGGATAGTTGCTGCTTATATAGAGACAGATTATATATAAAGACTAAACAAGAATTAATAGTCCTGGTAGTTATGGTAAGTAGGGAAATCAGGAGAAATCAAATTGGGCATAAAGAAAGCAATTAAACCCACAATATACTTAAACATAAAATGATTTAAATGAAAATGTATGATTTAAACTATTAAAAATTAAAAGTTGGCTTACATTGAATGTTAATTTAAATTGACATACATTTTAATAGTTTATGGACATACCTTCCCTTCCCCAACTTGATTTGGGTAAAATTCTTTTAATGGAATTTTTTTTAACATTAATTCCACTAATATGCATACTTTGCCTTTTGTCCAACATATAAGTATACATGGAAATACTGATGATCAATTTTAAATATATTTTATATTTTAGAATTATGTAGATTAGATAAATTGAATTGAATTAGTTTCTTCCCTGTCCTTAGACAGAAATGAATAGGAGGCATTCAACATTTAATTCTGCAGCTGAAAGTTGCTCTTTTAAGATTGGCCTAATGTAACACAGAAGTACTCATAATCGGCTACCTAGTTTTAGGTAATTTGATCCTAGTTTCAGGTAAGATATGATGACAGATTTAACATCACCACATTTTTCTGGATTTCTTGTATTGAGGTTGGTGCAGGACCTGAAACCTCGGTTGGGCAAATTTCTGAGAGGGCAAATTTCCTCAAATTGGGTTTCTATGACATACCTCAAACAGATGGGCATAGTCTTATTGTAGACAGACAGACAGACAGGCATTAACCAGCATTAATTGAATGCTAGCACCAGAGTGATCTGGATTGGGTCAGAAAAATGAGTTATAACAATTGGAATCTTCTCTTCCCATCCATGTTCCCCTCCAATCCACTCCTGAACCCAACCCTACCTAATGTGGGCATTGGAGACCCATGTCTTGTCTGCCCCAAGCTTCTGTCTCCACTCAGCCATGTAGAGGCCACTCAGACTCACTCATCGAGTGAAAGAGTATCCATCTCCCTCAAACCAGATCCACCAAAGCCAAACTATTTAAGTTACTATATCATGCAAGATGTATACCAAGAATGATATAATCCTCATACACATTCTCACTATCCATGGACACTGCGACCCCTCCTTATCCAACATTCTCACTACTGCCCAGGCCATCCTAAATTATATAAAAATAGCATTCCAAAATAGTATTTAATGATTCTCTTCAGCCCCATAATTTAAGAGCATTGATTTTCTCCAGCCTTTATGGGGGTTCATCTTCCATAGCTATTTATTACAACTAGAAGAATTACGTCCTTTACAAAACATACCTTTGTTGTCAGCATAATATCTCTAAATACTAAGGTTTTGCCTGCTTTGTCATAGTATTTATCCCAAGAAGCAGATATTTCTCTGTTTCGCAGTTTTAGTCACATGTTTGATTTTTTGAGTCCAGGAAGATAAAGATCTATTATTACTTCCATTATTTTTTCATCAACTTGCATCAGGTTGATACAATTGACATAATTTTAGCTTCTTTTAAATATTAAACATAAATCAAGAGGTTCTTTAATGTTCCTTACTTCATTTTGATTTCATTAGCCAATCTGAGATTTATATTTTTCCAGGATTTTTAATTCTGAGTTGTTTATTTTAGTCCAGCATTTCTCAAGATATATTCTGCATATAGACTAAACAGAAAGGGTGACCATATATAAACTTTGGCAATCTTCCTACTTTTGGACCAATGAGTTATTCCATATGCTGCTCTGACCGTTGCATCCTAATTATTATGGATTCCTTAGGATGCAGTTGAGGGGCCCATAATTTGATTTATTTTTCTCTCACCAATATCCTTAGTATGCTCAATAATGCAAAAACAAATTTAATTCTGGAACCTACATTTTTCCATTATCCACCAGATGTTTTGTGCCTCTGCTGCTTCTGAAATCAGCTTGAACTTGTGGTAGGTTCTCATTGCATTTATTCTTGAAGTCTGGATTGGAAAATATTAACCATCTTCTTAACATGTAAGATAAGTATAACTGTGAGTAGGTTGAACAATGTTTAGTATTTTTTTTGTATTGGAATATAGCCTTATCTTTTCCTATTGTTTGACCACTATAGCTGCTTACAAACTATGAGTGGCATGTCAACAGCATCATGTAGTATGGTTTTCTGCTGGCATATCATCAATCCTGCATCATTGTTATTAGCTAAATTTTAGGGTCCTTTAAATTTCATTTTCCAAGATGCCACATTCCAGCTTGCTGATTCTATCTCTACATGCAGAAATGATGCGAGGCTCATTTTTGTACAATTCTCCCAGCCATGCCATCTCATCTTTACATCTTCTTTATTGACTGGATCTTGGCCTTTGATAAGCCTCAAACACCCCCTGTTCCATTATCACACAATAAGAAATATATCGTTAATTTGAATACCAATTACATACCCCTTCCTATCAACATGTATTACACTTCTAAGTATCATTAAATTAAGTCATTTTCTCGAATATAAGATTTTTACACACGTTTCAAAGACTTCACTATAAAATTTGAAAAAAGAAATAAATGATAAAGGAAAACTTGTTTTGGCTCAAATACTGCTTTGAGAAATGCAAACAATATTGTTTCTAATTTACTGTAGCAGTAAATAGACTCACATATGATTTGCAGTATTAATAATACCCTTTAACCTCTTATGTGAATGACTTATGACCTGATAGTGGGAGTAAATATTTGATTAATTGATTGTTTCATTTTAGCACATTTTTTCTCTCAAGGGAAGTTTGTAGTTTGGCTGAGAAGTTTCTGGACCTTTGCAAAAATAATTTGTTCCACTCTGCTTTGCAGCAGCTCTCTTTTCTTCAGAAGTGTTGCCAATTTTGTTTTGTTTTTCTCACTGGTAGCTCCTTTGGTAATGGTTTTTATTGTTTTGTCACTATGCTGCAAAAACTTTTCATTTATTTTTAAATTACTTTTTATCTAGTAATATAATCAGTGTGCTTTGTCACTTTAGCAACTCACATAATGCCACTAGGCGGCGCCAAAAGGTTTCAGAAAATCAGGCTACTACAGTATAAAGTTAAAGCCAAAGGATGAGTATAAAGGTAATCCTTAATTGTTAAGTAATTTTGCCCCATTTTATGACCTTTCTTATCACAGTTGTTAAGTGAATCACTGCACTTGTTAAATTAATAAATGGTTGTTAGATGAATCTAGCCTCCCAATTGTCTTTGCTTGTCAGAAGTTTGCAAAAGATAATCACATGACTTCAGGACATTGTAGCCGACATAAATTTATTTTTTCCATCACAGTGGTACCTATTTATCTACTTGCATGTAGCATGCTTTTGAATTGCTAAGTTAGCAGAAGTGAAGGGAGCTTACCTTGTCACACGGTGCTAGGATTCGAATCACTGGCATACAGACTTTCTCCATTGTTTTCAAGTCAATGAGCTACCATGCCTCTTTTAACGTAGTTGGAAGAAAGTTTCAAGCGACAACATTCTCCACTCTCTCTTCTCAAGTCTTGACTCTGGCTTAAACTCCAACGGAATATACAGAAATATCCTAAATCCCACTGAATGTTTTTTGTTCAAGACATAACCAATTCTGAGATGGTGGTGAAGTTACAAGCAATAAGTCACCACTTCTCAGGGTATATTGATCATGTAGATCAGGGCCAAATAAAACCTTGGCCCGTGGGCCCAATCCATCCTGCTGCTTGATTTTGTACAGCCTGAAAGCAAGAATGGCTGGGTAAGCAGATGGCAAATCACCAGGCCTAAACCTCATTCAAGCTCAGGGTAAGAGGCGGTGGTGGTGGTGGGACAAGAATCTCTCACCTATCATCAACCTTCTTGCTAGTGGGGAGATGCTGTCCAATGACTACTCTGCTCTTTGGCCTGCCGGTTTCACCCAAGGAAAAGGAAGAGGGCTTTTCACAGAAAATGTTTGCCAACCCCCTGTGTAGATTGGGAGACAAAATGGAAATATAACATTAAGAAAAATTAAAAGAGTAAGAAGATAATGGGGCAAATTAAAATTTTGTTAATCGCTCAAGACTAAACAAGATAGGAAGAACTGGTGCCTGCCAAGATGCATTGGACTAAATCCAAGTCATCTATGTGGGCAAAGAGAAATCACATTGCCAATTTCCTTTTTTGGAATATAAAGAAGTTTTAGCAGATGTCATAGAAAAATACTTTCAGGGCTTGTTTCAATTAAACTATACATTGGAATGATGTAGTCTATGAGATGCTTCAAGATAGAAATCTTTACATTTTTCCAAATCTCTTGTTTAATTTTTTTGCAAGTCTGAACATGACACAACATTGCAAGCAAAGT
The DNA here is from genome assembly GCA_017656035.1 of Myanophis thanlyinensis. NCBI lineage: Eukaryota > Metazoa > Chordata > Lepidosauria > Squamata > Homalopsidae > Myanophis > Myanophis thanlyinensis. The sequence goes on from JAEANM010009398.1 coordinate 11,365, forward strand.
GGAATGCAAATTTTTATTTGGATTATGAGGCAAATCTCAACCTATTTCCAGATTTGTTCTCAGGGTTATAAAAAAATGCAATGGTTTCACAAAGCATACCTCATAACTAGGCAAAATTTAATAGCAATAGCATTTAAACTTAAATTCTGCTTCATAATGCTTTATAGCCCTCTCTAAGTGGTTTACAGAGTCAGCCTATTGTCCCCAACAATCTGGGTCCTCATTTTACCAGCCTTGGGAGGATGGAAGGCTGAATCATGCCAGCGAGATTTGAACTGCCAAATTGCTGGCAGCCAACAGTTAGCAGAAGTAGCCTACAGTACTGCCATCATGATGCAATGGTTAGAATGCAGTCTATATATAAATATATTGCAGAATAAAAACTTTTGTGATACATCTTGCAATCTTTAGCTTATCACACCATAGGGCTGGATCTAGGCTGGGGTCACCAAAATTGCAAAGACTTCAAAACAGGGGTATTAAACTCAAGGCCCACGGGCCAGCTTCGGCCTGTGGTTTGCTTAGATCTGGCCTGCGGTACTGCCCTGGAAACAACGAAAGACCGGCCTGCGATGCCTCTGCCAGCGAAAATGGAACAGAGGGTTGCAGGAAGCCATCGTAGCCAAAAACTGAGCTCGGAAGCCCATTTTTTTCTGGCAGAGCGCTTGGGCCACAACGGGCACTCCAGACACGAGTGATGTTGAGCTGGCCATGCCCACTCTGGCCATGCCCCCCCCAGTTCACCCCAAGGTCAAACCCAACCCTGAGGCAACCCTCAATGAAATCGAGTTTGACAGCCCTGCTTCAAAACAACAATAACAATAAAAAAAGCTAAAAGCAGTAATGGCGTACTCTGTGACACAGCACATCTGGTCAAGAGTTAAATACAATTCTGCAAAATTGCTGCCACATAACAATGAGTGGTGATTTAATTAAAACAATCTGCTGTTCCATGCCTGAATCTTGGAGATTTCCTGTACAAGTCCATGCAATTTTCTTGGCAAGATTTCAGAAATGGTTTGATATTGCCTTCTTCCTAGGGCTGAGAAAAGTGACTGGCCCAAGGTCACCCAGATGGATTTGTGCCTAAGGGGAGGAGTGGGATCACAATTACTTTCAGGTAAATAGAATGAAAATAGTGCATATCATTGTTTTGGAGACTGCATTCAGTCATTTGAACCAAATCTCTGAATCAAATTAACCTGAATCAATTTGGAGAGCATTTACTTTTCTGAATTGAGATAAGGGGTTGAATAGGACTGAACTGATTGCTGATATGGAAGTAATTCTTTGAAGTGACATTTAAAAAAAAATCTCCTACTGTATTTGAATAGGATTGGAGCTGATTTCCTTATTCATGAGAAACATGTTTTTCTACCGATGGTTTGAACTGCTGTTTCACTGTTCATAAAGCTTGCATTTTTAACAAAGGTGAGCTTTGCCAAAAGAAAACGTTAAAATTTCAGATCGAGAAATACTTTTGCATTTATAGTTTGGTTTTTGTGATTTCTTTAACTTATACAAATATTCTTTTAATTTATTTAATGAAATGTGGATTTTATTTATGCCCAAAGCAGTTGAAGAAATTTAACATAAAGCTTCAAAAGTATATTTCTGTGTCACATTATGCCAGATGGCAGCTGTGATGTTTCTGATCTAGAAGGACTCAGGGCAGATACTCATGCATTGGTTACCATGTGTATGGACTATTGTAATGCAATCTACTTGGGGCTGTCCTTGAAAACTCATCCTGAAAACTAGTCATGGGCAGACCTTCATAACATTTGTGTTCTGTTGCTTCTGAATGCAAATCAGAGTGCTGATTATCACTCTGAGATATCTGGTTTCTGAAGTACCATGAGTCACTTTGGAGAAGGGGATCTTAATAAATTTGGTAAAGAAATACATATCATGCAGTGACATGATACTCTAACATGGTCTCCTGTTCATGAACATTAGTAGATTTTTGCACATGTCTTATATCTCTGTGTTTTAACAGATTACAAACTTGTCACATGCAGTTATACTTTCACAAGTTCTTTTAAAATATTTAAAATACTTCCAATATTATGAGATTGTAGCAAATTATAGAAATAATTGCAATGTATAGCAAATAGAATACAGATAAAATATCAGCAAAACACTAAACATAATGAAACCAGAAGAAAAACCTAACTATAAATGATGCAGTTTGTTTCTTCTTTTGCGAATAACTATTTTACTATCTTTCAGAGTCTTAGAAGCTGGACATCTTTGTAAACAAATACATCATTTAATTACAAAAGCATTGCTGGTTATGTAGCAAAAATCAGAAATATAAGCCTTATTTCTAAACATAAATTCTGCATAATTTTTCCAACTATATCTGTTATAATAATTAACATTTATTAGCTGATTATATGTATACATGTGTCCAAATAGCCATATATTATTTTTAAAAGCAGATTTGGAAACAAGGCTTGTAAAGATTCTATTAATATAAAGGAGATGATGATGAGCCATTTTCCATATTGATTTGGGCTTATTTTTGTTCAATACCAGTGTGATTTCTTGTGCAGTATCCTACAATCTAAATATACAGTGTCATCCTAGGTGCACATCTAGAATATCATCTGTGAGTGTATAAGTAAAGTGGGGAAGGTATACAAAATGGTACTTAAGCAAAATGAAATTCAATTTCCTTTTAGTCAAGCCCAGCCAATGGGTATTCATATGGTAAAAGATATACCTATTTGTTCAACATTCCCTTGAAATATAAGCTATGGAACTAAATGGAAACGGCAGGAGGCCTTTAATGAACAATCAGATTGCTGGCATTGCCTATTTAAAATACAGTCAGCTCTGTATCCATACTGATCATCTCTAAGAGAGGAACAGTGGATTTCAAGAGTCTTAAAAAAAATTTCTCTTTCCACTCTGCCAAGAGATCATCTAACGGAAACTATATAGCTGGTGTTGGTGGAACTCTTTGATCAATATTTCTAGATCAAGACTTGGTCTTTTAAAAATATTTTAAAACATAGAACAAAGTTACTGCTGATTTATCTTTCAGAGTTTCCAAATATGCCTCTAATAAAAGCCTATGTTTAGCTTGGATCTTTTTCTGAATTCTTTGACTATACTTAGAATGGCGATCATACTTATCATAATAACAAAGCTTGAAAAAAGGCAGTCAGATTTAAACAGCTGTTATCTACCAAAAGCAGAATACTCAAATATTTAAAGAAACACATAACAAAAAAATCTTTGGAGGAAACAATAGTTCTTTGAAGTTGAATTGTTACATCCAATAAATAATAAGTATTTGTATATGTTTGGGACTATTTAACATTGTTTAGATTGGCAGCCATGTCTCTTCAAGAGTATGAAGTGCTTTACAGCAAAACCTATACAGCAGACCATTTAATTAAAGTCTTGGTAACTTTTTCCTTCATTATAAAGCTTTAAGAAGACCTTAAATGCAGTCTTTCATTTTCATTCTCTTTTGTAGAATTATTTTACGTCTCCCTTCTTACCTTTTCAGCTTTCTCTATTTTGTGAAAACTCTTAAGCATGTCTGATTGTATACATGCAGCTGTAAGGAGAAAAATATTGTCTCTCGTGTCATGCAAACAAGTTCATCAAACTTTTTTTTTAGCAAACTGAATAAAAGTATGTGAAAGCTTGCTTTAACTCCAAATATGCATGCTCAACATCAGAAGGAGGAATAAGATTGTCTCACCAGTAACAAAACAGTCAAGAATTTATTTACTGCCAAATGTCTTAGTTTCAATAACCAAAATGCCATCGTGACAGAAGAGCGCACTCAGATCTTTCATTTCAACGCCATCTGGCAATTTGTATTGCCTGGTGAAGTTTCTGGCTATAAAGCCCTGTTCATCCATCCTGGGTCCATGCTGACCTTTGATTAGGAGCCATCCTTCAAAGACTTGTATTATGACATCTTCAGGACGAAACTGCACTACATCTAGTAAGACTTGAAATTTGGGGGTTGCTTCATCTGTGCTTTTCTGCCCTGTTTCTGCCGTACTTTTGGATGTATGAATGCCCCTTATCTTCACTGGTCCTGTTGGACTCGGCAATGCAAACAAGGAGTGGTTTAATTTGCAGGCTTCCAAATCTTGAGCAGGAAAATGCTCCTGATACCGGATTGGAGTTTCCACCCAATGGCGTAGAACAACTTTTTCCATTGATGAGATAGTGCTGATAATCTCTGAACACAACAGAATCCTGAGGTAATACCTTCTTTCTAGCTGTCCCTCCTCTTGCCTACTGGTTGATCAGCTGAAGCAGCTTCATATTTTTAGCTCTGTCAGAGCTTATCACTTTCCTGGGTGTGACTAAAAACCCTGCCATACACTGCATCTTTGGAAATGTTGACAATTGAGGGCTAATTATAGAAGCTGTAGCTGTTGCAGAGGGTTTTTTATTTTTATTTTCAGAAGGTATCACTCATGTTATAATGCTGCTGTTGTTAACAGAGATACATAATTATCAGTGATGAAATTCAACTGGTTTTACTACCGGTTCAGTGTGCGTGCACACCAACCGCGCTGCCATGCGACATTTAAAACTAAAGGTTTTCCATTCCGGAGGCAGCCCAGGTGATTGAGAAGGCTGCGGAAGACTGAAAAACAGCTGTTTTAGCTGTTTTAGTGATTTAGGTAAGTAAAACAGAAAAAAACCAAGGGGATATAGGATAAGGGGCAGGGGAGGGGCGGCGGGGGAGGCCGAAACTTGAACTCTGCTACCAGTTCAGTAGAACTGATGCATCCAGGCTGAATTTCACCACTGATAATTATACTACCTTTTTTTCCTAGACATTTCAGGTAAATACAGCCAGTTTGGTGGTGTGGTTAAGGCAGTGGCCCAGAAACCAGGAGACTGGGAGTTCTTATAGGCGTGAAAGCTGACTGGGTGACTTTGGGCCCCTCTCTAACAGCCCAATCCACAGTGGCGGAGCTAGATTTTTAAACTGGGGGTGGCCAGAGGGTGGCAAGGATTTATTGAGGGGGTCCACAGTTATG
>JAEANM010009399.1:0-16389 GCA_017656035.1 Myanophis thanlyinensis
CAGGATTCTCCCGCTCTCTGATAACCGACACCAGACTTGGTGTCTGCTGCATTTATAATTAACCGGGTTTTCCCGCTGTCTGCTAACTGACACCAGACTTGGTGTCTACTCTAATTTGAATCAGGTATAGAACACCTACTGCATTCATCTTGCAATTCATTCATTTCCATGTAATGCTCTTTTACTCAATTTTTGCTTCTTTCAAACATTAATTCCTATACAGTACTTTTCAACTATTATTTCTGCATCTTAAAATTTTTCCAACATTTCTCCATCTTCAGTAAGGGTACACACATCCATCTGCCTGTTCTAATTTTTCAACATTTATGTATCACTTACAATTGTTTGCTTCATTCTTCTTGTCAAATATAACAACCTTGTCTTTTTTGAAATATTGATTTTTAAATATATACTCTTTCTACTGTGGTATGCGTAATATTTGCTTCAGATAATTCAGGTTGTCTGCCAGCAATCTAGCTTTCTAGCTATAATAAAGTATACACACATTCAAATCTTCAGTCAGTGTACTTCTTGGATCACCACAAACATAAATTTACCCCAAAATAAATTAAACTATCAATAGGACATCCCACAAATTTACCTTATTCCTTGGTTAAATTTGAATTGCCCACTAAACAATTCTTCTTATTCTTTTGTATGCTTTTCTTCATATATTATTTCTATTACTTTCAACAACCAACAATCAGTATTGTGCAAAATGTTCCATAATTCAAGCAATCCAGTTTATCATATGCTTTTTCTAAAATCAACTGGCAAACAATGCACTTTCTCATAATTTGTATATTACTCAGGGACTTGCTGAAGAGGAAAAATATGGTCTGCACACATTGCTCCCAGCATGATGCTGTACCACATTTCTTAAATTTTGCTCATTGCCATCTCTTGTATCCTTTCATCAGAATTCTGCCAAACATTTTTCCAGGCACACTGAGCAAATTAATCATCCCTGAAATTTCTACATTCACTTTATCTTTTTTTATGTTAGGGAGAAATAATGGCAAGCTTAATTTCTGGTTTTGTTTATGTGTTGTTTTTATTTTATTTTATTTTGTTAGATGCCCTTAGTCACATGGCAAGTGGGTGGTCATATAAATTCATATCAAGAATTCATCATTCTTATTGAAATAAATCATCCTTTTATACTAATTAATTTATGATATTTACATGGCAATAGATGTATGCTTAAACCATGTTTTCAGAACAAACAGACTGTTGGAATCAGTTATTCACCAAACAATCTTATACATTTTTGAGTCTCTAAATGACTCACTAATGTTTTTCTCTCTGTGTCTCAATCCATTCATAACATCTTTCCTTAGATTACATTAATTCAAAATGTAATCTTATCTAAAACTCATCTTTATTTTTACATTATCATACCAACTACCCTTAACTATTTTTCTAACCCCCCACTCTCCCTTCCTACCTAACTTACCCGTGGTTGCATAAGCATTTCACTGTATATCGTACCATGTATGACTGTGTATGTGACCAATAAATTTGAAATTGAAATTGAATTGAAATTCATTGAGGAAGCTATCACTTTGTATGGATAACACTTCCATAAAAAACCATAATAACCTAGATTTTATCTACTGATAAGTTTTACTTTTCTGTAAAAATCTATATGTACATTTTATATTCCCACATGCAATCTTGCCTCTGATATAATCATTAACCTGTATATCTTGTCATGGACTTGCTTAATCAAAGTTTTCACATTATAAACAAGATAAAATTTCAGGAAAGCAGCAGGACCAGACTGCATCTCAGGACAAATCCTCAGATCCTGTGTAGACCAGCTAGCACCGGTGTTCACAGAAATATTCATCCTGTCCCTACTTCAATCAGTAATCCCCATATGCTTCAAAGAGTCCATCATTGTTCCTGTCCCCAAGAAATCTCATCCTGCCTCCCTGCCTCCCTCAATGACTATAGCCCCATAGCCCTAACCTCAATAGTTATGAAGTGCTTCAAGCGACTGGTCAGAGACCTCATCATCTTTTCATTACTGGACACACTTGACCCCTTACAGTTTGTATATCATCAAAATTGCTCAACCGCTGATGCCATCTCTCACTTCCTCCACACATCACTCATCCACCTAGACATCAGAAAGGGGAATTATGTTAAAATGCTCTTTGTTGACTACAGCTCAGTGTTTAACACCATAATCCCATCCACACTCAATGCCAAGCTGGAGCACCTGAGACTCATCCACCTCTATGCTGATGGATCTCCAATTTCCTGACCGGAAAATCGCAGGCTGTGAGGATGGGTGGACAGATCTTACCCTAAGCACTGGAGCTTCCCAAAGTTGTGTTCTGAGCCCTCTACTGTACTCATTATACACTTATGACTGTATGGCCACTACCAACTCCACCACTATCATTAAGTTTGCTGATTACACTGTTGTGATGGGTCTGATCTCTGAAAACAATGAGATGGCCTATCTGAAAGAGATTGACAACCTGGAGAACTGGTACCAGAAGAACAACCTCCACCTAACGTGAGCAAGACAAAGGAGTTGAGAGTGGATTTCAGACAAAAAAGGAGAGGAACTATCAGACCCCTATCATCAGTGGGAGCCCACTAGATAGAGTGGCCAGTTTTAGATATCTTGGTGTCCAGATCACATAGAATCTGTCATGGTTCTGCCACAACAACACCACAGTGAAAAAGGCTTGGCAGCATCTCTATCACATCAGACATTTATTTTTTATTTATTTTTATTTTCAAAAAAATTTATACTTCCCCCCTCCCAAGGGACTCGGGGCAGTGTACAGCCATTTAAAACAAGAATGAGTAGAAATGTTAAAATATAATTAAAAAGATTAAATCAGTGGCCCAAATTATAAAAGTTAAAATTTTTAAAAAATGTAAAATTTACATAATTGAATTAAAAAAAAAATTAAAACCCCATTAAGTATTAGGCCAGACCAGCTTGCTGAAATAAATGGGTTTTTAATGTGCGCCGGAAGGTCCATAGGTCCGCAATGGTCTGAATCTTCGGGGGCAGTTTGTTCCATAGGGAGGGTGCAGCCACAGAGAAGGCTCGTACCCTTGGGGCTGTCAGATGACATCATCCTGACAAGGGAACCCCAAGGAGGCCTGTTCTGTGGGAACGCACCGGTCGGCTGGAGGCTGACGGTGGCAACAGGCGGTCCCGTAAGTACCTGGGTCCCAAGCCATGGAGCGCTTTAAAGGTAAGCACCAACACCTTGAATACCACCTGAAAGGCCACAGGAAGCCAGTGCAGCTCGTGCAGGAGAGGTATAACATGGGAGCTCCAAGGAGCTCCTGCGATTACCTGCATGGCTGCATTCTGCACTAACTGTAGCCTCCGGATGCTCTTCAAGGGGAGCCCCATATAGAGAGCATTGGCATAGTCAAGACGGGAGGTTACAAGGGCAGAAGTGACTGTACGAAGAGCACCCTGATCCAGAAAGGGTCGCAACTGGAAGATCCTACAGACCTGATAAAAAGCCCCCCTAGAGATGGCTGCAATATGATCTTCCAATGACAGCCGTGCATCCAGGAGGACACCCAAGTTGTGAGCCCTTTCTGCGGGGGACAAAGTCTCCCCCCCATGGCCAGCGATGGAATAAGCTGGCTGTATCTGGGTGCAGGAAACCACAGCCACTCGGTCTTGGCCGGGTTGAGTTGGAGCCTGTTTTGACCCATCCAACTCCGCACGGCTTCCAGGCAATTGTCCATCACTTTGATGGCTTCATTGGGGTGGCCTGGGATGGAAATGTACAGCTGAGTATCATCAGCATACTGATGAAAACTCACCCCAAAGCGACGGATGATCTCGCCCAGCGGCTTCACATAAATGTTGAACAGCAGGGGTGAGAGCACTGAGAGCACCCCACATATTAAGGGCCTCGAGGCCAATCTCTGCCCCCCTGTCAACACAAATTGCAAGCAGCCGGAAAGGAAGGAGGAGAACCACTGTAACACGGTACCCCCCACTCCTAACCCCCCCCAAACCACTGCAACAGGATACTGTGGTCGACAGTATCAAAAGCCGCCAAGAGATCTAATAAGACCAGGACAGACCCCTGTCCTGTGCCTTCCAGAGATCATCAACCAACGAGACCAAGGCCATCTCCGTGCTGAAACCAGGCCTGAAGCCCAATTGGAGGTGATCCAGATATAATGCTTCATCCAGATGTTGAGGAAGCTGTCATGCCACCACCATTTGAGAGACTTTAAGCTGCCCTCCAAAGTACTCAGGAACTTCTACTCCTGATGTAGCATCCTGATGGGAAACATCACATCCAGCACCATGCAGGACAGACAAGTCCTACAGAGGGTAGTGCATTCAGCTGAGTGCATTATCCATACCAAACTCCCTGAACTGCATGACATCTACAATAAGTGATGCCAGACTATAGCCAAGAAGATAGTGAAAGACCTCAGCCATCCCAACAATGGGTTGTTCTTCATGATGCAGTCAGGAAAGTGCTTCTGCTCCTTGAAAGCCAACAAAGAAAGACTGAGAAGAAGCTTCTTCCCTCAAGTAGTACAGTCTCTAAACCAGGACAACACCCATGACTAAAACAGACATACACATCCCTCTGACCATCTCACATGAATGGATAGTGCTGCCAAATAACAGACATTGTATTTTGACATCCCTTATTCCTTCCCTTCTCAATCCAAGCATTCACTTCCAACCTACTCTCCCTACTTTCTACAGTCTACTCTCCTTGCTCTCCTAAATCCTAAGATCAAGGTGATTACCTAAGAATTTCACTACATATCATTCTATGCATGATTGTGTATGTGACAAATAAAATTTGAATTTGAATTTGAATTTCGGACTTAGTTATCTGCAATATTTATGAAATAGCAAAGGACATTGTTCTGGCCCATTTTTACTAGAATGCAGAAACACTGCCAAACATCCTCAAGCAATTCTACTCCAACTATGCCCACATACCATCAATTCAGAAGTATGTACAATATGCTGAGACTTTCAGGACACTAGGTATTTGGTACATTTTTCTTGAGCAATTCCTCTTTGCAGGTATCTTCCCTGCTTTTATAGGAAACTCAAAATGATGAAACTGCACAGCTTAGATTGCTGGCAGAGGCAATCTAGGAATTAGATAAATTAATGGGTAACTATGGCTCTTTTATGACCTGTGGACTTCAAATCCCAGAATCCCTGGGCAAGGCAACCTAAATAAAATGGAGAAAACATTGTGAGTGTCAGTGTAAGGACCCCTTACACTTCAAAATGTTTCCTCCATTTTATTTAGGTTGACTTCTGGGATTTGAAGTCCACAAGTCATAAAAGAGCCACAATTGCCCACCCCTGGTTTAAACAAAAGGTGGCTGGCTCTTCCAAGGGGAATCTGGGGATACTCTGGAGATTTGGCTGACTGACTGGTGACACATCAAGGCCTTCTTGCTGAGATGATTTATGCTGTTGGTTTTCTATGTTTTCAATTTTATGTTGTTAATGCAAGCCACTTGGATGTTTTGGAAATAGAACAGTGTATAAGTCAAAGTGATAAATGTGAGTGGAAATAAATGGAATTTTTAATTCAAATCCTGGATGAGGGACTAGGGAAAATGAAATACTACTGCAGCAGAATTTGCTGGAGTAATGCTATCCATTCAAAGCCTCTTTTGTGTCATTTGTTCCTATAACAATTATCAGCAACGCCTCACTCACTATGCTGCGATGAAGAAAGCAATATACAGCAATTACATTATTTGTGATTTCTCATTATACATATATATGGAAATAATTAATATTACTTTCATTAATAGTACTATGAATTATTATAACAAACTCCTTAATGGTTCCATCAACCCTGGGGGATCAATATTGACCACTTTGAAGAACATTGATATTTTATTTATTTATTTATTTGATTTATATACCGCCCCCTCTCCCTAGGGACTCAGACCCTAGGGATATAGACAGGTAACTAGAGCTAGGTCTACATTAAAAAAAAAAAACACTTTTTTTTCAGTTTCCAAGTCACAGAGAGTTTGGCACAATGATATCACTGGGAACTTTTGGAAGGCTGCAAGCAACCTGAGATGACCACTTGTTCATGGACCAGAGGTTGCCCAGCCCTAGTGTGAAAGCTAGTAAGCTTTCCTTCCCTTTTGCTCTCCTTATGATGTTATGTGTGATGTCATTCATAGTTAGAACAGGTTGCCAAGCATCTCTTCAGATATCATATTGGAGTACTAAATTGTTTGAGCAAGAGACGGTTTTGTGAATCTATACTGAACTGAAGATATCTCAACAAGCTATAAACCAAAAGCCATCTGTGGTAATACATTCATTTTCATTTTTATATTCCTTTTTTCTGTTCTGTATGGCACAATATAATAACTGTCTCCCTAGTTAATGCAATTCTGGCAATACGCAGTATATTATGTGCTCTAAGGGAAGAGGAAAGCTTCTCGCATCCTTCTCCAATCTGATAAATCTTCTCCAAACTTCGTGTCCTTCTCTTGTGTTGGAACTACAAGACTGGATTTGGGAGGTTAAAAGATCAAAATACAATATTTTGACAGGTTTTTGATATGCATGATGGTTTATGGAGGCAAAGTAACAGAAAATAGATATTATAATGTGAACAAAATAGCTGGAATCTGCAAACATTTGCATGTGAGTGCCTATTTGGTTAACTGTGAAGGTTCCTGATTTTTATCCTTACTCTACTAAAAGGATAATTTCTGTAATTTATCTTGAAACTGTTATACTCTTGGTAGTAATCTCAGAAGTAAGGCATAGCTTTATTTCTAATGCCTGGTTACATCTATGTTACAACCTTTTGCTAAGAAAGAGTCATAAAAGGGAAAGAGAGATCTTCGTTCTACCACTGATGAAACAGTAAAAGGATGTGAAGGAATGATTGCATGAATGAAAAGAGGGACAAAGGATTTAAACTCTTTCCCTGTACTGGAGAAGAGGATATGAGATAGTTTCAGACTATAATATGAATATTATAATTGTGCTTCTGAGCAACAATAGAATTTTTTTTCAATACAGTAGTATCATGAATGCATCCATGTGCTGATCCTGGCTTATCTGTACACTGTGACCTTTATCTATGAGGTCCTGATCTCACTTAGAAAAACTGCAGAGTCCGATTTCACGTATTGTTTTCTTTAACAAGATGCTCAATTAAGTTATAAAATATTAATGATTTCATTAGCACAACATAATACATTTGATTTTGACTTTCATTATTGTTTGTTTTTAAAGTCAGCCTGCTTGATTAGTTTAGGATTGAGCATGAAGGGGAAACTTAGCTAACATATTTATTTTAAAATTAAATTAAGTGCATGGTTAGTCACTCTTTCAATGGGGATTCTTTGATCCTCTCCCAGACTTAAGATTCTGACACATAAATGTTCTCTGATCCAGATTATTGAACAGTGAAAACTTGAAAGAATATTTTTTTAAAGGTTGGAGCAAATGAAGGACAATTTAGTTCAGTAGTCTACACATAAGACAGAGATGATAGCTCTCTTCCACTGAATTTCTTAACAAATGGTATTTATAGTATGCTGTCTGAGATTCCAGAAGAAAAGCCAGAATTTCTAGGATCCAATTCTAAAAAATCACTGCTCTGAAGAAAATGCAAAATGAGATTACATTTAAGGAAAGACTGCCAGTTTAAGCAAAAATCAACCAAAGGAATGTCTATGGAGATTCTCAGTTAGCCAGGTCATGGTTGTCCCAAAAGTTCTTTTTTTTTTTTTAATCTCAAGAGGCAACTGGACTTTCTGGTTTTTCTTTGAAGATGTTTTGCTTCTCATCCAAGAAGCTTCTTCAGCTCTGACTGGATGATGGGTAATGGAAGGATTTATACTTCTTGCAGACAGCTGGACATTTGCATTCTTTTAGCAGGTCATTAAGGTCACCTGGAGTTTTATCTGTGTCATTAGGATCACCTGAGTGGTGCAAATTGATGTGGAGCCTTGGAACTGTTGATAGGATTATAAGGACTATAGACAAAAACATGGCTACACCATGGGTTCCCCAGTGTCCCCCATTTAGCCAATCTCTACATGGAAGAGGTAGAAGCCAAACCGCTAGATTCTTCACTGGAATTCAACCCACTCACTGGTGTAGGTATATGGACAATACTTGGGTCAAGATCAAAACAGAGGAATTGGAAGCTTTCGCCAAACATTTCAACTCTGTTGACAGATACATCAAATTCACACAGGAAGATGTTAAGGAAAATAGTTTAAACTTGCTGGGCTGTGCAGTACACATCAAGGAAGACAGGAGCCTAAACACTGAAGTTTACAGAAAACCCACTCACACAGATCAATATTTTCATTTTGATTCCCACCACCACTGGAGCACAAATGGGAGTCATCAGAACCTTATATCGCCAAGCGGAAGGTCTCCCTACCAGCAAAGATGGGAAAGGAAAAGAATGTAAAGATATCAAGGAAGCCCTCTCAGAACATGTAGCTATCCCAAGTGGGCCTTCATCAAATCTCAAAAAAGACCCTACAGGAATGGTAACAGACAATGATGAGAATAATAAATGAAGCAATGTCATTCTGTACATTGCAGGCATATAGGAAAAGTTCAGGAGGATCTTCAGCCAACATAACACTGTACGTGCATACTTCAAATCCAAGAATACACTAAGGCAGAAGCTTGTCCACCCCAGGGATAAAATGCAGACCACTCTTTTGAAGACAACAAAGTTCATATTTGGGACAGAGAGGATCGCTGGTTTGAAAGAGGGGTTAAAGAAGCCATCTATGTCAAAATTGAACAGCCCTCAAGAGACAGGGAGCGATATGACATAAGCTATCTCCAATCTATAACATAGTCCTTTCAACAGTTCCAAAAAGGCTTCAGACCAATGTACCACTCAGGTGACCCTGATGACATAGATAAACCTCCAGGTGACCTTAACCACCAGTTAAAAGAATGCAAATGTCCACCTGTCTTCAAGGAGTATAAATCCTTCCATTCCCCACCATCCAGTCAGAGTTGAAAAAGCTTCTTGTATGAGAAGCAAAACATCTTCAAAGAAAAATCAGAAAGTCCAGTTACCTCTTGAGGAAAAAAAAGCATCTTTGGGACAACCAAAGGAATACATTTATATAAGTGGACAAATGAAACAAACAAAATGTTAAACAGTTTTGATATTTAGTTACTTACCAAGCACATCTAAATTATATTAAAGTAACCGAAGTACCTTTACAATCCCCAAGGCATGTCACAACTTTTGAGCACCCCAAATGTTTGGAAATTGGAAGTTGAAAAATTTGACACACCCTAAAAGGGGGAAGTAAAGGTAAAGTTTCATTCAGGTTGACCTCAGCTTTTGAAGACTTTGTAGACTTTCTTTGCAAAGTTAGAGCAATAGTTTGCTATTGCTTTGTTTCAGGATTCTCTCTACCCCTCTGTCTTCCCAATCTATCACACAGTCCTGAAATTTCCTGGTAGACTCCCATCCAATTTGTTTCCAAGCTAACTCTGCTTGGTTTTTCATGATCAGCCAAAATCAAATATAAACAGATTCTTATAATCCAAGGAAAAATCTTGGTAGGAATAATTGCTTGAAAAATGACTGCAGATTGCACTTTACATTCCAAGGGATCTGAATCCAACTCCAAAACTTTGCAAGCCAACAAGGAGCACAGGAGGCAGACCTCTTTCAGCTAGAATTCAAACCATTTTACCTATGTAATAACTCTTTTTTAAAAAGTATGTTTAGGCAGAAATCATCAGTTAAAATTCAGCATAATATTCTAGTAGTGATTTACCATCCTATCAGTGGCATAATACCGTCTTCATAATTTTATCTTGATTTGTGTTAATAGTAACTTGTGAGAAAATAATCAAATATTTTTCAAGCAGAAAAATTGGATCCATCCACAGGTTTGCAATATTTTTAAGGCTACAGAGAGATTAATAGCACTGTGTTTGAAGTTAATATAATTTTCTATGTTAGGGGGCTGAAGCTAAAGAAAATGTATGCGAGGCATTTGAATCCTTTTACTGATTCATCATGGGAGCAACACCAATGAATCCATATCATTTTCTGATTGATTCTTTCAAAACTTATTTTTCTAAACTTACTTTCAGTGGATTCATTTTGCTGTTGGAAGAGAATGAAGCTAGGAATGTTTGAAGACTGGCAAATGAATGCACCAAAACATGAATATCAAATTTTGAATAATGGTACACTTGGTAAAGTTCAAAATCCATTATAAGGCCAGTCTTTCTTAATCTAACTCAAAGATAACCTGAAAAGCTACAGGCTTTGAAACCAAAAATGAAACATACAATTTAATCTCTCTCTATGTTGAGCAACTTACAATAACTAAGTTGGGAAAGTGGGGAAGTACTTCATGTATGCTCAGGGTAAAAGCTTTGAAGCTTTTTTTGGCTACATTCCAGGTCTCCATTCTCCATCTTTGATTTTAGAATTAATCAAAGAGTCCATTTATATTTAGGATCTATCAAGTGAACCCTCCCTCTCCAATGATAGAATGATAAGGGTCAGTCTTCCCTAAGATGTTGCTATGGAGACTAACTGCCGCCTGGAATCTTCAAAGAAAAATGACTTTGGAGTGAAGATGTCCCTTCCAAATGATCCCTTACAAGAGCTATGAAGACTTTTCCCGATGTTCTTCAGCAACCCGCCACCGCCGCCCGCTTCGAAACAGCAACTCGCAACCATGTTTTGTCTCTTGCACATTCTTCACTCCAATTTGTTTGCCGCTTTCACAAGATGAACCCAAGTTAAGATTCAAGGTGAGTTGAAAGGGAAGGAAAGCAAGGAAGAGAAGGAAGGAAGGAAGGAAGGAAGGAAGATCATGTGCTGCAAAGTGAAGGCCTTGCCTCTAACATATTTATTTTTACACTCTCTTAAAGGGGGTGTTTTGTAACTGGCACCTACCATGACATCCACTTTGAGAATAGTAGCCTGTCTGGGAGGGTAATCACTGCATGATATCAAAATTTCAAATATGTGGCCTGTTCCCCTCAAAAACCCAACAACCCCTATATATATTTTTTTCATATTTCAAAGAGTTCAATTTCTTCATATAGTTAACTAAAATTAAATCACCCCACTGAACATAACAGGACAACTTCCTAAAGATATACATATTATTTTAGAAGTAAGCATTTACAGTTCATTGAGTTATTTCATGTACCGTAATCAAGCGTATATTCTAATAGGTTTTGTTCTTGATGAAATCTTGCAAGAATCTAGTCACAAAAATCTGTTGGTATAGCAATAGTTAAATCAATCAGCATTGTTGTTATACTTAGTATTCCAAACACTATAATATTAAACTGTGTTTTATAAGTCATTCTTTTTTTTCGCTTAATGAAATTCCTAACAAGTCCTATGGGCACATCATCTAAATAGGCTGTGAACCCCCAAGCTATCTGTCTAATAAGATTATCATGGAGCAATTATTTGGATGTGTAATTAGGTCATTCTTTATTATATATGTTACCAGTACAAAACTCTTTGAAGAATATAATATAATCAGATTAGAACAAGGCTTTTAAAATAATAATCTGGTATGTCAGTTGCTGAGATATAACTGTTGAGAATACAACAGACCTTTCATTATATCTTGCAGGAAACACATAACCATGAAAAACAGGAATAGCTTATTTTAAATTCTGCACTGGAAACTTCATCAATTCTCACCCTGCATAGAATTTTCACAGATGAGATGACTGACATTTTTTAATTAGTAGGGCAAGAGTAGAAGGTCTCTGTTGCATTACTTAAAATTAGTCTCCTACCAATAATGTTGGCTTGTTTGTTTACAGTTGAGAATTTAAGCCTTAAAAAGATTTAATATATGCCATGGTTGTTAAGAGGAGATTTAATTCATACTGAACTACTGAATTGTAAATTGAGAATCTAAGCCTTAAAAATATTTGGCTTATCCATGGTTGTAAGAAGAGATTTAATTCATGAGCTAAAGCACTAAGGGAAAGGAACACACACATACACTTATAAAACATAATGGTAGGACTTTTGAGGATTAATCAACCCAAGTGACCAAGAATATATACTATTTTTCCCATATCAAAGAACCATGGAAATTGCTCTACATTTGAAAAGTTTGTTTTTGTCTTAAATTCTTGGCGTGAATCTAATCTGCCTCCACTTTTAGGCCCAAGTCCAATTCTGTTAGGTAACTAACTACACACTGTAAGATCCAGCTACGTTATTTCCATGGAGATACAATATCTTCATCTTGAAAAAGGAAGCTCTCATCCAAGCTATGAAATTTTATATTGCTTAATTTTACAAAACAAACCAAATACGACTGAAAACATATCTTGGTCACTCCTTTGGGGAACAGTGAAAAATATTTAAAAGGAGTTACCATTTGCTACGCAGCATGTTGGGAGAAAGCTGAAGCAAGAAAAATTGGTCACCCTAGAAACCAAACTTAAACAAATCCTCAGAATCCAGATAATTTACCAACATCTGTCAGTATTAATGTTACAGTCAAGACAAGATATGAGATACGTAATAAACTGCAGATTTTTTTTTATTTTTATTTTTTTGCTATACTGAAGCAAGCAAAGTCGAGGAAAAGCTTTCATGTATAATAATATCTCTGCAGTTTGAGAACATTCTGCATCATTTTTGTAAAACTTAGCTGTCTGTGACACTGATACTTTCCAGATGGGTGGACAACTCTCAGAATCCTCCATCTAGGATATTCTTTATTGAGAATTCCAGGAATTGAAATATATACATCTGAAGTAAGTATAATTTAAACAAAGCTTAATTAGCCGGATGGATAAACAGGCAGGCAGACAAATAGTAAGTAGCATTATACAAATTCAGTCTCTCTTCTTTACAATTGGCATGGCTTCCTCATATGAAAACCACTGAGGTCCCAAAGGTGCTTTTTTTCCAAGAGGCAACTGGACTTTCTGGTTTTTCTTTGAAGATGTTTCACCTCTCATCCAAGAAGCTTCTTCAGCTCTTTGAGGCCATTGAGACCATCCTGGAGAGATCCATAAGTAAAACAGCAAAGTCTTATTCTGAATGTGTAAATAAAGAAATAAATAAAATCTGATATTATAACATGTAGAAGGCAAAATAAAAAAATAAGTAGAGGGAAATCTGACAGTGTGAACGACGCTCCAATAATGGTCCTTTTAAAATAAAAGTACAATTTATTGAGAGTGTCTCTCTGAAAGTTGCTGATGAATTGCAATTTTGAATACAATAAAGCAAAGCTGTGAAAGATGTAAATATATTCAATGTATTTAATGTACATTCCATTAACATTGGATAATCAAATTCATCTTGGTGTTTAATTGCTTGTCCCCTTTTGAACTACCTTCTCAGAGAATTTCCACATTGGTATCAGTGAAAGAATCCTCACTAAAATGTTGGCTTTTCACCCTCTGTAAATACTATGAAAAGGTCAAACTCCCCCTAGTCAAAGCAAATTCAGAGTGTCTACATGTAGTACCCTTGGCAACAAAACAAACAATTTTCCAGGATTCTTTTTAAAAAAAACAACCACTTTCTTCTTAAGTCTGCAGCTCTAGGGTTTCTTAAAGCAGTCTTTGCCAATTCCGTGTCGCTTTTTTTTTTTCAATGTCTGTGAAGGTCATCTAGGTTCTAACAGCAGTGTCATAGTAGCAACAATACACAGAATGGCTGGGGCAGTTCCCATATGCTTGTGTTCATGAAATATGTGGAAAGGGTGGAGTGGTTTTGGCAGAGCTCCTAAGAAGGCTTGCCTGAATTTTCTCCTGGTTTTCTATGTCAAGAGAAAGAGATAGGAAAAGACTGAGATTGTACTGTACTAAAGATCAGTAAATGCACTTAGCCCACCATCAAAAGAAGGCTAAGGACTACATATTGTCTCTGGACCATACTTTTTGCATCCCTCCAGTAGTTAAACACCCAATGATTCCATGTCTCCAGCTGATGGGTTCCTAGGGTGAGGGAGTAGAAAAGACTTGCACTATTGCTTGAAATACGGCCTAAAGAGCATCAATCTAAATGGCTAATTCTTTTGCTTGTAACTATAATGTAGTAAACATAATCCAAAAAATTTGATTCTACAAAATGTATGAATTGGTCTTTATTTAAAAGTTTGCTGGAATATCAAAGTAGGACAAAGTTCAATAGTTATAGGCTTGTGCTATATGTAAATAGAAGATGTGAGGTTTACACTTGGATCAAAGCACAGAGGTTCAGCATGGGACATATTTCAAACTGTTCTTCCTAAAGTAGCTTGGTTGATGGACATCATTTAACAACACAAAGACCTTCTAGGTTTACTGACATTCCTTCCTATATGCTTGCTCTATCTACTACATTGTTTCAGCAGATCATAAATGCAACCCACTATTTAAAAAAGTTAATCCAGAGACAATCTTCTTATATGGTTGATATTTATTTATTTCTCAATAGCGGGTGGACAGGAGGTCAAAGCCAGAGATGGACTATGCAAGCAAAGATCAAGAGAGCTGCAGTAGTAGCGATAAGAGCTCGGAGAGGTAAGGATGTGATGCTAATTGAAGATTCATTTGTGTGTGTTCACTCAATGTATTTCACTAAAATGAAGAACCACTCTCACACTATGCAAGTCTGATTGTAGTGTTAACCTTTGTGATATTAGTCACTGTTCAATGTGTTGTGTAAATCCATATGGTTTTGTTATTTTATGATTCAGTGAATTGGACAACTCAGTAAATGGGGAATTGAGCAATCAGATTATGTATGATGTGTGAACATAACCACTGAATCTGGGATATCTTCCATAGGTTAATTTGGAGCCACTCTTTTGTATGATATCATGTCTATGCAATGGTATCCAAAGGATTGGTTAAAGTTCAACTTTTTTTCCAAAAGGAATACCAATTTAATTATGGATGGGTGGGAAAAGCAGGAAATCTATTTCATACTAAATTGACTTGAGGTCAGTCAATCTGTACCAGCCAGCCTACCCTGCTGGACAGCTGTTGTGAAAAGGGCTGCTGTATATGCTGCCTTGAACTTCTGAAGGCAAGATGGAATATAAATATAACACAAACAAGTCAATATTGTAATTTTCAGTACTGAGGTAGCTAGAATAGAAGATTTTCCAGGATGAATCTTAACTTTGAAAATATTGCAGGACAACAGAACACTACTAGACCTTTGCAAATTAAGTTATTATGGTCTAGGGCAAATGAATCAATGAAAACATGAGAAACAAAGTGAAACCAAAGCTAATGCTACAGTAAAAATGAGAAACTGAAAGAAACAAGACTTATCTGATCATTCCCATCAATCGCCATAGATTGCTTTTAAACAGGTTTATTGGATCACCTTTTTAAACCTGCTATTGTGGAGTATACATTTTGCAGAAGAGCAGTGTGAGTGTGTATTAGCAGCACAACTTTAAAAAAAAAACTCTCTACATTCAAATCTTAGCAGAAGGGGAGAAGCTAAAAGGTGGGAGAAACTTTATCCTGATGATTGATGCCCTGTTTTAATGACTTGAATATTTTTTTTAATTAAATTTATATACCGCCCCCTCTCCCTAGGGACTCGGGGCGGTGTACAGCAAGTAAAAACTACATCAGCAACAACTAAAAACCAATTTAAAACCATTATATGAGCTGTTAAATTTTTAAAAATACAAGTTAAAAATTAAAATTAAATAATTTTATAAAATTTAAAATTAAACCCACAATTTATAAAATTAAAATACCCCGAGGTGTCAGGCCAGGCCGGATAGCTGGAAAAGATGAGTTTTTAACGTTTTTAATTTTATCCTCCCAGAGAAAAAGCAATGAAAATGGAGTGTTTGGTAAGTGCAGTCTTCATATTTTACAATTCCCCCCCCCCCCACAAGCATTTTAGGATACAGTTCTTGGGTGCCTCTGGCTGCACCATATAAGTGTGCAGATAAGACCATAGTTCCAACTAAGCCCAGCTAAGTGTATACAGTATATCCAGCACAGTTGTTCTTGGACAATGTGCAGTTCACTGGCATCTTATTTATGGTCTCCAGAGTTCTATTCCCCATAAGCATTTTTTTAAAAAAACTTCTGGAGGGTAATAAAGGCAAATCAAAGAGGTTGGCATTTTAGAAGTTTAAAGCATTTATTTGACCTCTTAAAATGGGTCTTGACCCTGCCATATAGTGAGCTTCTTCCTTGACATATCATGAAAAGTCTGAAGCGGCTTTAAAGCCAATAAAAGTTCTGGATTCTTGATTTACATTCATGGTAGCACCTGAAGTTAGATTGAGGCATCCCATAAAATAAGGGCTTAGTTCAGGGGTGGGCAAACTTTTTGACTCACGGGCCACAATGGTTTCTAAAATTTGACAGAGGGGCCGGGCCAGAATAGG
>JAEANM010009400.1:0-16389 GCA_017656035.1 Myanophis thanlyinensis
CAAAGATGGCCACGCTAGCTCCGCCCCTTCTTGCTACAGACGAAAATGTAATCTATTTTGTGGATAGCCCTCGTACAATTAGATAAATATTGTCTTGAAATATGTACTTTCAACTTAACCTTTTAGAAATCCCTGGCAATCATGCTATCAGAACCTCATGAGATGAAGTTACCTTGGTTTGGGCAATCATATATTCTTTTTTGCACCTATCTTTCTGTTTTTATTGTTTACTTTTCCAGGTGATTCTGTCTTATGGTGGAAACCTTTGAAAAGAGTTCAACTAACCGGTTATCTTGAATTAAACATTAAATTTATTTGATACATTTGTCCCATTCATGTGGTTATTTCTCATTGAATTTGTAAGTGCCAACATTCTACTTTACATGGTATTAGGAAGTATTAAAACTCACCAGTACAATTTATGCATAATCGATTTAATAAATGGGTAATAAGAGATTGTTATAGATCTTTCTGTTATGGAGACACTGCTTCCTTCCTCCCCTCTATTTTCTGATTTAAAGCTGATTTATTCATGTGTGCTAGAAAATGAAAACAAGTTCTTTAAAAATGTAAATACATATGTGGTAGAAGAATAAAAACAGGGAATTTCCAGAATACATTTTATGTTGTCTCCCAAAAACAAAATATCAGGAATTCAAAATCAAAGCCATTTTGAACAGTTTTCATTTCTTCTTCTCATAAACAGTTGCCTGAAAGTTGAAAAAGCAGCTTAGATGAATCTACTGTAGAATTTTTCTGTTTCGTGAATTTTCTCTTACTCTACATCTAGCCGTGGTAATACAGGAAGAATAAGATTCCCAAAGGCTGAGTCTTGTGTTATAAAGTATCCTGAAGAATGTGCATGAGCGTGCTGGAAAAGGAATAGATACATCTGTTTGAAAATTATACACATAAGGCAAATAAAAGCAAATCCCATTCCCACTGCCATCCCAGCTAAAAAAGTTTCAAAATGATTCAGCTATAAATTTCAGTGCCCAAAAGCTTTCACCCACACTTTCATCATTTTGATATAAAAGTCAGCCAAGGCCTAGTAAAAGTCAGAATTGGTCATTTAAACCTGACAGGGATTTTCTTCAAAGGCCATTTGTCTACTTGCTAATGAAATTGTTTAGGAACATTTGGACTGAGCCAGGCTCCCAATATAGCTTGAATTCCAGCTAATATCCAGCAGATACACATGTGCACATCTAAAATAAAAAATAACGTGACACAGAATGAGGAGACATAATCCCGGCTCCTATTTCAGCACCAAAATCATAAAATAGCATTCATTTTGTATTTAAGCAGTTTCTAAGCCATGATTGTCCAACTTTTGGTTTGCCTGGGCTGCACTGAACAAAGAGGCATTGTCTTGGGCTACATATAACATATATACTTAACGTATATGAACAACAAACTTTCTTTCTTATATCTACCTGTCCAGGACCACAATATGGCTTGTTGGCCATGGGTTGGACATGCCTGCTTTAAGTTTTTGTGAGGAACATGAATTTTTATTCCTAAAAATAATTCAATTGAGCCCATTGAAGAATGAAACATGCACTCTCGGAAAATCTGATTCTCTCCTTTGTGTATTTTCCCTTATCTTCATGTCTGAAATCTGCTGTGGAAGATTAACTTTCTGCAGCAGTTCTGTGATGCACATAGCAGGACTGTGAGAGAGATGAGTGGAGGAATTTTTTATTCACAATCAGAAATGCATCATGCAATATTGAATGTAGCCCATACTTTCCAAGGCACAAGATGAACAGAGTGTGGTTTTATATATAAGCTCATGTGGATTCTACCACAGCCGTTTTGGCCTCTTTGTCTCTTCTGGATGTGCCCAAGCAAGTCACGAATCTGATCTGAGCATTATTCCTATGGCTGGAGCATTGCAAAGGACATCGTGCCCAAGTACAGACACAGCACTTAGACTAAATGCCAGTTTGCCATTTTTAAAAAGATCACGCAGTCACTTCAGAAAAACTGAAACAGGAATTGCAATAAATGTCTGAAGGTCAGTTGGGTGCTGAAGACTGAAAAGTGAATATAAACCTCAGAAGATTGGGGTTAACATTCCAGGTTTGTTACAGGTCTTGTCAGACAGCCTCCAGCAATTCCCAATGGAAGAAGAATCTCAGTGGAAGAGACTATCATTAAGAGAAACGTAGGAATATTTTTTCCCCTAAATTCTCTCTGTCCTTCACCACCAAAACCACCAATCTCTAGGAAGCTGCAAGCCTTTAGCTCAGCACTGACCAGGAGAACATACCTGTAAAGCAGCTTTCTGCTGCGCTGCTATGTGCTGCTGCTCGGCGTGATCCCGGAAATCCTTGTTAAGGGAGGATCTAGCCAGAGAGATGCTGTAAATAACAGGAGGAGGAAAAGAGCCACATCACACCAAGGTAGTGGAGATGAGAAAGAGCACAGGATCAATGCAAAGGTTTGTGGTAGGTATCCCAGAATCAAAACTTTCATGGTTGTTTCTTTTTTTTTCTTTTTTTTGAAAGAGAAGATTTGAGGAGAAATCTAATATGCTCAGAACCACAAAGTCGAATGGGATGATCTCTTCTGCTCTGGAAAGATGTGCTCCACTAATGGCATTCATGCTCAAACATAAAGAAAAACCATGTCTGGCTACAAATCAAAAACAAGTCAGCTGGAAGACATGTGGGAGAACAGATCCTACCCTCTCTTCTCCCCTAGGCTGCATGTTTTTCTTTTCTCACAGTGCCACCCAGTGCCTTGCCTAAGTACCTGAAGAAAACAATAGCATTAACCAGCAGCCCATAGACTTCATGTTGGGGAGTGGCTCAGTGGTGGAATTCAAATTTTTTTACTACCGGTTCTGTGGGCGTGGCTTAGTGGGTGCGGCTGGGAGGTGTCATGTGATTGGGTGGGCAGTTCCTGTAAGCAGGACAATAAAGATTAGGCTAGAAACACCACCAGAGTGTTTTCTTCTTGTCTTCCTTACAGGATTAACCCTATAAAGTGGGAAAAAACAAAAGGAGATTTCTTCTAGCAACTGGTTCTCCGAACTGCTTAAAAAATTTACTACCGGTTCTAGCGAACCTGCTAGAACCTGCTGAGTTTCACCTATGGAGTGGCTGCAGAAGCCTGTCTGCAGGAAAAGATTTTCCCCTTGAGACAGGATCCCAGCAAGGCCTCTTTGTAACCAGCATGCTGGTATGTTACAGTGCAAAAAATATCACACTATAGTAACACAAGCCTATTACACTTTAGTTTAACTTTAGACATGCCAAAAGGGAAAACAAGCTATTTAAGTGTTGCTTTTTGTTTCCCCTCTGAGCCACTTAATATTATCACGACAAAGATCAACACCCTGGAGAGGAAGCAAAGAAAGACTATACCATTTTTATCAAAGACTATTGTTTTTTTTTTAATGGAAAAAGGTCCAGAGAAAGACAACATATACGAACTCTGTGGGAGCCTGAGACAAGGAAGATACAACCCAAAGTATCTGTGTTCACTGACAATTAACAGAATAACCAGATTGCAGACTAACAATCCTGCTCTACTTTTTCTGAAAACTGGATAGCTAACAAAGATTTAAAAAAAAATATTTCAATTATGGGCTATTTTTATAGTTAGTCCTCTGAGAAACAGACTATATTTGGGTCACAATTCAAAGTTTAGAAATCCAATCCAATGCAGCATGCTTCGTCAAGACATTAAACACACAAGAAAAAGGAAGATAAAAAAAAAAAAACAGTTTTACAACAGCTTCATTTTTTTCTTACTTTGTAAGAACACAGTTGCCAAATTAGACTTTGTCCTTATGAAAAGCATTAGACAAAAACAGACACCAGATAGCCAACATAAATAGTTCTGACAGGTCATAGATTAACAATATTGAGGTTCTTTCATAAAAGTTTGATAAACTGGTGCTCCTAGGCCTCAGTTTTTACTTAGATTGTTGTGTGTAAATAATGTAGGGAAAATGTGGAGCCATTAAAAAAAAAGGATGTCTCAATCCTACAAATGTAGAAAGCAAGAGAGAAATTGAAAACAACTCCTCCTTGATTGGGTTAGGTAGAGGTAATCCTCGATTTACAACCATTCATTTATTGACTGTTTGAAGTGACAACAGCACTGAAAAATTTACAACAGAATCTCACCCCTAAAGTCACATGATCAAAATTTGAGTGCTTTGGCAACCAGTATATATTTATGAAAGCTGATTTACAAGTGTCCTGGGGTTATGGAATTGCCATTTGCAACTGTCCTAGCTGGTTTCCGACGAGTAGAGTCAAAGGGGGAAGCTGGGTTCACTAAACGATTATGTGATTCACTTAACAACCGTGGCAATAAAGGCAAGAAAATTGGGTGCGACTAACTAATAATTGTCTTGCTTAGCAATGGAAATCCTGATCCCAATTGTGGTTGTAGTTTGAGGCCTATTTGCATAAGTTAAAGCTGAGAGAATTGACCGGCTTTCAAAATTCGGTTACGATACCTGAATCTCATTAACGTGCTTCAAGGCTCCTAGTAACTCCTGTTCCTCAGCTACTTCCAAGGCGACCCTGCTTACTTTTCAGTCTGGTGATCATTTCCATATAACATATTTGACATACTTTGCAATCTTGGATTGAAAAGATGTATGTAAATATTTTATATGCAAATTTTCTGTCACAAAATATATCTAGGATGTACCTTAATCACTATTTAGGATAGAGTTTAGCATAGGTTATCTCTGATCACCTGCGTGAGGTAAAACTAGGTGTTTTGTAAACTGTGTATGTATATATCTTTGTTTACACACTCAAAGATATATATGAATATACACAGATATATATACACATGCATATATGTGAGTATGTGTTTGTGTGTGTTTGTATGCACTCAAATATAAAAACTGAAATTTCAAAATGTTTCAAATATTTTACCCCCTTTGCTGGAATGGACAAAAATGAGAACTGCAATATACAGGTGGTCCTCAACTTATGAGCAAAATGGAGGCCAAAATGTATGTTGCCAAGTGAGAAATTTGTTACGTGAATTTGGCCCCATTTTATGACTTTTCTTCCCACATTTGTTAAGTGAATCACTGCAAGTGTCAAAGTAGTCACACGGTTGTTAGGTTAATCTGGTTTCCTGACCGACTTTGCTTGTCTGAAGGTTGCAAAAGGTGATCTCATGACCCTGGGACATTGCAACTGTCATAAATGTGAGCCAGTTGTCAAACATGCGAATGTAAATCAGGTGACCATGGGGATGTTGCAATGGTCATAAGTCACTTTTTTCAGTGCCACTGTAACTTCGAACAGTCACTAAGTGAACTGTTGTAAGTCGAGGACTACCTGTACAAGCCCAGAATACATTTTAGAGCAGGGGTGTCAAACTCAAGGCCCGGGGACTAGATCTGGCCCATGAGGTACTTAGATCTAGCTCTGGAAACAGTGAAGGATTGGCTTGTGATGCTTCTGGCAGCAAAAATAGGCTCCCGAATTCCATTTTAATTCCATTTTAACCTGCGAGGCCTCCTGCAACCCTCTGCCAGTGAAAACAGAGCTCGGGAGTCCATTTTCATTGCCAGAGCGCTCAGGCCATGACACGAGTAATGTTAAACTGGCCACACCCACCCTGGCCCCACAAGGTCAAACACAATCCTGATGCGGCCCTCAATGAAATTGAATTTGACAGCCCTATTTTAGAGGCTTGCTAGAAGCAGTCTGCTTCCAATTCTTACAGTGCAAGGGGTGGGTGGGTCATTATTTATCCCTATTTACCGCTCTGAGGAGAACCCATGAGCATGTGGTCCACAGACAACCTTTTGAGCATAACCTACTTGGCTCCGGGGTGATTAGTAGAAGACTGGTTTTGCATCAGAAGTTTTCTCTTCTCCTTGTCTAGCTCAGCCAAGATTGCAACCCTGTTTTTATTCTGAAAGCCTGGTGGGGAAGAAATAGAAGAATGTAAAAGGTCAGAATGGTGTGTTCTTTCTTTTAACCTGTCAATAAACTTCACCGCCTTAAAACCTTTCCAAAATGATCTTTCAGAACGAAAAACAAAGGTATTCCTCTTGAAAGCAAACATCCCTGACATTTACCGGTAATCCTAGACTTACGACCACAAATGAGCCCAGAATTTATGTCACTAAGTGAGACATTTGGACATTTTGCCCCATTGTACGACTTTTCTTGCCCCATTTGTTAAATGAATAACTGCAATTATTAATAGCTGGTTGTAATTTTGAGCAGTTACTAAATGAACTGTCATAAGTCGAGGACTACCTGTATTTAGTACAAGTAGTCTTTGACTTACGACTACAATTGGGACCAGAACATCCAACCCTAAGCGACTTGTTTAAGTGAGTTGTGCCTTATTTTACACTTTTTTTGCCATGGTCGTTAAGGGAATCACACAGTCATTAAGTGAATCCAGATTTCCTCATTGGTTTTGCTTGTCAGAAGCCCCTGGGAAGGTCCCAGATGGTGATCACTTGAGCCCAGGATGCTGCAGATGTCATAAATATAGACTGGTTACCAAGTACCTGAATTTTGATTTTGGGGATGCTGTGATCTTTGTCTGTGTGAAGTATGAACATAAGTCACTTCTTTCAAGCATTGTTGTAACCTTCCACAGTTGTTAAATGAGTGGTCATAAACGGAGGATTTCCTTATTTAACCCAATTAAGGAGTACAGGTAGTCCTCTACTTACAACCACAACTGAGCCCAAAAGTTCTGCAGCTAAACGAGACATTTGTTAAGTAAGTTTTGCCCCATTTTATGACCTTTCCGGCTACAGTTGTTAAGTGAATCACTGCACTTGTTAAGGCAGTAACCTAGTTGTTAAGTGAATCTGGCTTCCCCATTGACTTTGCTTGTCAGGAGGTTCCCAAAAGGGGATCACATAACCTTGGGATACTACAACCGTCACAAATACGAACCATTTGCCGAGCATCTGACTTTTGATCGTGTGGCCAGAGGGATGCCACAGAGATTGTAACTGTAAAAAATGGTCCTAAGTCACATTTTTCAGTGCTGTTGTAACTTTGAACGTTCACTAAACAAATTGTTGTAAGCCAAGAACTGCCTGTGGTAGTTTTCAGTTTATTTTTCTTTGGATTTCTACATTTCCTAGGACTGAGATATCTTTTTTTTGTTTAATGGCTCTATGTTCTTATGACAAATGTCACTTTGAATGGTCCTTAAGTGATTGGTCATAACTCAAGGATTGCTTGTACCCAGTGGTGGGCTGCACATACTTTAACAACCAGTTCGTTTTGTGCTAGCATTCACGCTGCTTGCACCTTCCGCACTATTGCGTGGCTTCCAAAGTACAGCACTTTCATAGAAATCAGCTTACCTTCTAAGGCAGCCCCAGTGAGCAGGAACTACAGAGGTGCAGAAAACAGCTGTGCCACGCAATTCAGCTGAGCAAGAAAGAAGGGGTTCTAGGACAGGATAGTCCGAGCGTGGCTGGGCGGGGCCAACTACTCGTCGGAACTACTGGTTCACTAGAACTGGTCCAACCAGGCAGCAACCATCAATGCCTGTACCCCTTTTCTCCTCTCCTTATTTATACCATTAAATAGCTTCTTAATAAAACGAAACATAAAAGAAGTGTGAGTTTGGTTGCTCTTAGAAATCATGTTCAGAATTGTATCTGCACGGCAACATTATGTTCCTCTGCTGTGAACACCTGAGCATGGAGTTTCTCGGCAATGCAACCCTAGAGAGAGGTTATACCTTTTTATAATGGTTTAATTGTGCTTTTTGGAATGGCAATCAACAAGCCAATTATCTTTCACTTTCTACGGACATATTGTCCCATAATGTTCAGTAATAATTAAGGAAAATTCATTTTACTCATTAAAGTTCTTTTGAATTATTAAAATATGGTATTTTACTTGCCTTTAACAATGACAGTGGCACAGAGAGAAGCATGCAATACAGAGTGATTTATGAATAGGGAGTCCTTGGAGAAATCCATACTTATAGACTAATGGATGCCCTTTGGTTTAAGGCTTTGGAACAGTGATTTAAATGATAAATAAAACTGTCTGAAAACTTTTCCCAAGAGAACTATCTCTTTGTGAAGACCAATTTGAAAACTCTGTAATAAGGTCAGATAATTTAATGAGTCAATTTTAAAGGACATTGTACAAAAAACATTTGGGGGAAAAATGTGACGCTCTATAATTTTGTTGCAGCAAAAACTGCCTATAAATCATTCCAATAAAAAAAAACCCTACATATAATACATTCTAGGCATATTAAAGAAAATTAACTTCATTCAATTTATGGCAGGGAAGATGAAAGGTAACAGTCAATTCATACGTTCAGAAAATTTGTAAGAAAGTAGTTCTAGGGCTGTAGGATTTTCTTATCCAATTAAATAACATTTTCTTTTCAACTTACCAGAGGAAGAAGGAGCACCATCTTTATATAGGATAATTGGCGAAATAGGATAAGCAAGTAAAACTTTATAATTTAGGGGTGGTGGATGAAGGTTATATTATTTTGGCAATCTGAAGCTGCAGGGTGGTGATGTCATTTGAATATATAGACTAGTTTTTCAGGATTTGTTTTAGATAATTACTTTTTTTTCTGGAGCTGGATAGAAGGTAAGGCTTAGAACCCCTATCTTTAAAGCTCCTATTTTCCGATTTCAGAAAATCAGAAGGCTTTTGCACAACTCCATCTGGTATACTAGCCCTTTAGTCACTCTTGTTCTTGTTACCTCATATATTGACTATTGCAACAAGCTATATGTGAGGCTGCCTTTGAGGACCACTTAGAACAGTGTTTCTCAACCTTGGCAACTTTAAGATGTTTGGACTTCAACTCCCAAAATTCCCCAGCCAGCAAAATTCCCCAGCAAAGTCCAAACATCTTAAAGCCGCCAAGGTTGAGAAACACTGACTTAGAAGCTTCAAGTGGACAAGAATTCAGACATGAGTGCAATATTGGGCATGCCTCAAAGGCACAGGGCTCAGTTATTTGACAGACCATTTATCGCCAATAATGGGCAGCTGATAAGAACTGGCATGAGTTGGTGCCATTTGGGTCCTTCAGTTAAGAAGTGACATCTTTGGGGATGTAAGGAGTATGGCTTCCTTACTGCGATGCCTGGGTTAGGGTGCTGTCCTGAAGGGCTGCAGAGACCTGGATGTCCTCCCAGATGTAGCTAAGGAGGGTGGGATCCCTTCTTGGATAAGACTGTATGAGTTTTGATGTTTTGACCAGTCACCATCTTGTTCTCTAACGTTTCTATTTTCTATTGTATTTTTGTTCAGTTTTGTTTTATGCTGTGAGCCACTCAGTCAGGCAGGAGTCTAAATCAAATCACTAAAAGCATGTGTCAATTTTTGGTGTAATTTTAGTGAGAGTGATCCTACGGATTTCAAAGAAAGGGACTCTCAATAAATTCCCACTAATTGTCCGTTCTTGTCACAATGCAACAATAGTCCTCAACTTACAACAAGTGAGCCCAAATTTATATTGCTAAGTGAGAAGTGAGTTTAGCCCCATTTTATGACTTTTTTGCCACGTTTGTTAAGTGACTCATTGTAGTTATTATTAAATTAATAACATGGTTGTTAAGTGGATCTGGTTTCCCCATTGATTTTGCTTGTCAGAAGGTTGCAAAAGGTGATCAGATGATTCCAGGACACTACAACCATTGTAAATGTGAGTCAGTTGTCAAGCGTCCAAATGTAAATCAGGTGACCATGGGGATGCTGCAATGATCATAACTGTGAAAAATGGTTATAATTACAATTGCCATTGTAACTTGAAAAGATCATTACGTGAACTGTTATAAATCAAGGACTACCTGTATATTAATACTACATGTATAGTTTTGGTATGAAGCTGAGATTGTTTGTTTCTTTGTTTGAATGAATGTTAATCCACACAGAACCTCAGGGAAAAAACATCCTGTCTACCACAGAGAAATAAGACATGATTATCAGAATTAACTTTTACCTTGTCCAGAAGGGTTTGATGTCATCTTTCTTGTTTTCCCCTTAAATTTCTGAAAAGCAGCTACGCTTTGTATTTACACCAAGATCTATAACAATGGACACAAATTCATATTTAATCATAATGGCACGCAACTCTATAATTATTAATATGCCATAATATGGAAATTTGCTTTCTTAGAAAGTTTCAAGTTTTGAAGACTATTTTGAAAAACACCACTATTCTATAGCATACATACACTGTGTTTCCTATATATGTTAAGGCAATAGTAAATAGCTAAAATAAACTCAAGGTTAGTTTTCAAATAAGGTCAGTGATTAGTGAAGTGTAATCCAGAAAAAAAATAAAGAAATGTGGAATTAGTAAACTGAGCACACATTTAGTCTTAAATAAATCATGGGCATGAGTTTTATATTTGAATTGCTTGAAGGGACATAAGAAACAGTTTAGAAACTTCAGCTGTATTGAAGAAAAATCTGAATTTCCTAATAGATTTTGTCCTGGGTAGCGGACTCACTTTGTTGAATTAGTTTGCACATTCATTCGCCATGGGCAAATAGGCAGCAATATAAATCTAATAAATAAATGTATTGATGCATAAAGTAACATCCAGGTTTAATAGATATCGCTCCTCCCTTCATATTGGGCATGTGTTCTATTTGGAATGCATTCACACTATTTATTATATCTTTATTTTTAACAAATAAAATTCTAGCAGCTTTGCCACATTTTTCTTAGCTGAATTTAAATATTTTCATTTATTGTTAGGTAATGGAATATCAGAAGAACCTTGGGAGATAGAAGGAAGAGCCAGAGCCTAGGCCAGTAGTCCTCAACCTTTCTGGCTTGGCGGTCTGTGGGGGAGAGGGGATAGTTCCCTGCAAGCGGCAGGTGCTCACGCATGCCACTCACGTGGAGGGAGCTTCATCTTCAAGTGCAAGTAGTCACCACTCATGAGAGGAGAGCTTTGCGCGCAGACACAAATGGCCACCATTCAGGCAAGGGTAATTTCGTGTGCATGCACACGTTCACCCGCAAGTTGCGCAGCCCAGTTCCAAACAGGCCATGGCCCCATAGTTGGCCATGTCCAGGGATTGGGGACCTCTGGCCTAGAGAACACTGTGATAAAAGAAATCTGAATCCAAAGTAGTAATGTTTCTGTGGAACGTAAGGGTAGATAAAGGAAAGTCCACTTTCAGACATGCAAAATTATGTTACTGTACCCTTACAATAAAGATATAGTTCTTTATTATGGTTTCCTGGTGTGGACTACTTTGAGGGCTGACATTAAGCCACTTGGAGTTCCAAATATCCACTTAGTAGTTTGTCATCTATTTTATAAGAAACACGAAACTTGATCAGTCAATGTCTACTGGGCCAAATCAGATGTTGCATGAAATTACAAATATAATAAACATATAATTAAGTATATGTTAGCATTAAGTATATACACTCATCAATGGGTCATAGTTTAACTGTGAAAGAGTTCTCAGCAAGATGGCACAAACATGGACCCACTGATTTTCCATTTGGATAATCAAGTCTTCATTCCACATTTAATATTGCTAATATTAATCTATATCCTATTTTTGAGTTTCATATCTTGTACTGCTGGTTTCACTTCAAAGACAGAATCTCTGAAAGATCATAAAATTCCAGGTAGCCCTGACATTGCTTCAGCATCTGGGCAATATTTTTTGTCAACACATTTTGTAATTGTATACACTGCCAAGAGATGCTAAAGGTAAACCATAGTCAGAATGTAGACGCTATTAAAATAACTACCGTACTATGAATCAATTGATTTGAACTATTGATCCCTCTGGGATCAAGCATTCCCCACATTCCCCTTCAAATCAGGATTATTTCACAATATTAATGTCTCATGGCCTGATTTCAAAATAAGGCAAAGGCATTTACGAAAAATTAATGATGCCTCAAATTGCAGAAGCTAGTTACATTAAGTGTTGCATGAAGAAAATTAGGTATTAAGTTGATTTTTATTCCTATCTGTCTCATGGGCTTACAGGGGCTTTCTTTTTGAATTCGTCATGAACCAACATTTATTTATTTCTACATTTACTTACTGTATATGTTAAACATGGAAATATGTAGGTGGCATACATATTTCTACAAAAATAAATGTATTAAAGCTTATTTGTCTTCTAAACATAAAAACGAAGTTCATTAAATAATACATTCTCGCCAAATCCAGTATTTTATGAAAGTGTATATAGTTAAATGGCTGTGCAGGGAAGTGCATTTAAATTGTACTAACTGCCTTATTTAGAGGTGGGCAGCTTTCTGCTAGAAAGGCTGCATTTAAAAACAAATGTGTTGGAAAGATGGTGGGAGGGCAATGACAGCATCAGACATGATGGGGGTGAAACTTTTAGACCTTTTTGTGTGCTTTTGGATATTTAAAACTTAGAATTCTGTACTGGCCACCTGTGATTGGATACACAAAGAATTTGCCACCTGTACATAAGCTCTCAGTGCACATGCAAGCAACAAGTGGCAAATCATGATCATAATCATAAATCATCATAAATCGTAAGATAAAACACTTCGTGATAGTCATAGGATACTAAATAAATTAAATATGGTGCGAAGCCAAAGGTCTGAGACAGAACATTATCCTTTATTTATGCTAAAGTATCACACTGATACTGCAACATTGGAAAGATAAATGTGTGGCCCCTTTCACTCAATGGATGAGAATATTTGTAGCTTAGGGTTGAACTGTGGGATCCTTGGTGCTCTCTGAGCTTGGTAGTTTTCTTGCAGATGTTTCATTATCAAACTAGACCTGATTATACTTGCCATCTATGGACAGACTGCCTACAGACATAGATTTTGTATAGATAAATATAGTGAAACATGGGACTCACATGCAAAATACATTAGGCTAAAAAAATTCTACTTAAACAAATGTATTAGAAATGTATGATTTGAATAATAATAGCTTTAGATGAGTATATAATAGAATTGCAATTATTTAGAGTTAAAATGATATACTTTTTTCCTTTGCTGTATTTTTCTGTTTTTTAAAGAAGCTTTTCTTTGGCAATGTATGTTAACTATTTTATCATAATTGTCTTTGTTTTGCTTTTTTGTCCTTATTCTAAAAGAAATAAAAAATAAACATTATGCTAAAGAATAGTAAACAACGGCACAGTCCAGAAATAGAAATTTGTTATCAAGTCAAAGGTATTCCCAGCGTATTTATAAATCAATAAAAAGCCATCAGGAATTTTTTTTCCCTTCTGTCACTCAGGAATTCAATAACTCAGAAGCCTACCTAGGAATCCTATTTGAATACTGGTAGTCCTTGACTGACAACAGTTCATTCAGTGACCATTCAAAGTTACAATGGCACTGCAAAAAGTGACTTATGACCGTTTTTCACATTTCTGACCATTGCAACATCCCTGTGATCACATGATCAAAATTCAGACATTTGGTAACTGTTTTGTATTTATGACGGTTGTAGTGTCCCGGGATCATGTAATCTCCTTTTGAGATCTTCTGAAAAACAAAATCAATGTGGAAACCAGATTCATTTAACAACAGTGTTACTAACTTAACAACTGCAGTAGTTCACTTAACAACTGTGGCAAGGAAGGTCATAAAATGGGGCAAAACTCACTTAACTAAAGTTTCACTTAGCAACAGAAATTTTGGGCTCAATTGTGGTCGTAAGTCATAGACTACCTGTACATCTCAGTCAATGCTGACAAAGAAAGGGAAGAACTGGGGGAATGAAAGAAACCTGCATATGTCTTTCTATCGGAACATAGAACATATATTAGAACAATCTTAAATTAAAAAAATAATTGTTTTTCTTATTCCAATTTATTTGATTTTAATTTTTTTTTTAATCAAAACGGGTGCTTGTCATCTTTTGCAGAGGCTGAATCCCAGATTTCTTCCAGCCTACAATATCAATCTGGAAGTGTTTTCAAAGCGATTTATCTAAATTAATCTATTCCTCCCTGGCTGGCATTTTTTGCACTTGCCAGCCTTCCTTTCTCCTTTTTTACATCCCAAACCCTCCATCTTCTATGTCAGAAGTGCCTGGGTTTTTCTTTTAGTCCGATAGGTTTTTAAAATTATCCAAATAAAGATATGGGGGAGGGGAATAATGAAAAACAATGAAAATGCCAGTTTAGTCAAACTACATGACAGCTGCACCGCCCATCCTCACCGTTTATGCTGCTGAGCCATTGTCCACTTCTCACTTCGTGGTAGATTCTTTCCCCCCCCTACTCTACCTGCCCAGATGGACTCTCCTGCCGCCTCCCCGTTTAGAATCTTCCCTCCGGACCGGATTTCCCAATGAGTGAGCGAGCTCCTCGCCTTCTTGTGGCGTCACACGAATGCGCCGCGTGCTGTCCCTTCCTATTGGTCCGAAGAAGGCTGAGGACTTAAAAACGGAGCGTGACGCCCGACGGCTTCATTGTGAAGTTGAATCGTGCGGGGAATTCTGGGAGTTGAAGTCCACGCGTCTTAAAAATATTGAGGTTGACCATCACCGGTCTACAGTATTGATATTAAGGATTTCAGTATATTTTACTATTTTAATTTTATGGTGCTGTGTTTAGCGATTTTATCTTTTAGTTATCTTAGATAAATTTCAATGCGATTGTTGAAACGGATGTAGTTTTCACTGTTTTATGCAGTCTCTTTCCATGCAGAAATTGGACTACATTAAACTATGTTAAAATGTGAATTTTGTTTACTTATGACTTAATATGCTGCATGACCATTTGAACCTGGTGAGTATATTTTTGGTGAGGAACTATTATAATAGTTGCAACCTGCTACTATTTTACCAATCCAGTCTCTGTGTTTGGATTTAAGTTAGTTTGGGATTAAATGAGATGAATCTGAAGAATTGACTTTATTGTTAAATGTTAAACTCATGGAAAAGGTCTTTCTTAGATTTTTACTGTTATATCTAGTATCTGTATCTATTGCCTGTATCTCCATCAGAAATGCTTCAAACTTTATTAAGAATAACTGGCTGGGAATTTGAAATTTCTGATAATGACTAATTTCTGTTTTGCTTTGAAGGAATAGTCTTGAAAAAGAAAACAAAAATGACCTTCATTGCCATAGCATTTTTGAAAGCTGTGCAAAAGACAGAAAGTTTAATTCAGCTTTTTTGGGTGTTCCACTGATGTCCCACAGCCATTGTGACTAAGCTGAGAGGGAAGGATTTGAACAGACATTTAATGCATTAAAATCATTCTTCGTTTCAAAGAAAACAATCAAGAAAAACGGGGACGTTGAAGAACATTGCTTCTAAGGGAGCAGTATTTTTCAGTGATAGAAAAATGAGGGACCCATGGCCAGAAAACAATAGACATATTCAATGCCTTTGAAAATAAAAATAAACTGAGAAAATTAAGGAAAGATTAAACCTTTCTCAATATTTTGCCCTCTCCTTTGTTTATAAAAAAGTGGGGAGTAGGGCTCCTATGTAGTTTCAGAGTCAACTCAAATTAGGCAGTTTGTGCTTTGTTTCTCCAGACTTGACATCTATTATTATGGTGTTGCTATTTTCACACTTACCAAGGAGTCAAACTAACTCTTATGTTGAAAGCATAGTTAGGATCACAATGGCTTTAAAATAATAATGAACTGTAAGGACTTCTTGTTCAAAACATGGGAGTGGCATGGTTCAAATCTGTTTCTAAGAATAACAATTTGAGAGCACATAGTGAATTCTTCAAAAATTTAATGAGACTAATTGACAAAATAATTAGATTAAGGAGCTATTTTCCACACTTATTTTATCCCCTAACCCAGGGGTGTAAAACTCAATTTCATTGAGGGCCGCATCAGGGTTGTGTTTGACCTTGGGGAATGGGGGGGAGGCATGGCCAGTTCAACATCACTTGTATTGGGGCACCTGTGGTGGCCCAAGCACTCTGCCAGTGAAAACAGACTCCCGAGCTCTGTTTTCGCCTGTGACTGCCTCCTGCAACCCTCTGCCAGCAAAAACAGAACTTAGGAGAGCCGCCGATGGCCCTTGTGAACTCTGTTTTTGCTGATCGAGGCACCCCTAGCTGGTCCTTCTCTGTTTCCAGGGCAACTCTGTGGGCCAAATCTAAGCACCCCATGGGTTGGATATGGTCCCTGGGCCTTGAGTTTAACATCCCTGCCCTAAACAATTACCAAAAGTGTTGTGCATTTTTGCTATATTATATTTTTTTTTTGTAAAAATTTTATTAAGTTTTCAACAACAAACAAACAAACAAACAACTACACAAACAAACATCAAACAATATATCTTTTTTTTAGAGCAACAAGATCCCAAATTATCACTTCTCCATACAGAAATAAGCTTAACCATATATTCATCTATTGTGTTCTATTCCATATCTCATTACTATAACAATATTATCTCAACATTTTATCCTCTTCCCT